>JARHVA010002938.1:550000-745000 GCA_037957365.1 Torreya grandis
TTCACCTATAGGAGAGTATCTTAGTCAACATCTAGAGAGGCTCAGTCTTAAAATTCAAGGTATATACGTAGGGATGAAAAGAGATTATACCAGATGAAATATAATGTGACACATAAATTAATTTCATGATGAATTTATAAGATTAAAATAGGGTAAATAGAAAGCTTATACAGGGTCCTAAGGCCCTTGTACACACCTACAATAGGGTTCTAGATAGCAAGGGTAAAGAGAGAGAAAAGAGTAGACTTGCCTAAGGATTAAGTGAAAGTTAAAATAAATGGATAATGGTTCATGATATGTAATATATTTCTTAAAATATCTAGAACTTTCCCCAAGATAGATATCTAATTTAACTACTTGGCTAAGGGGCTATAAATCTGTACATACGCTAGGAAACCTCCTTATTAAATAGAGGAACATGTGGAATCCAAGGAAAAAAATGTTTTTGGAAGAAATAAAAGCTCCATGAGAATGGATAGAGGATAAAAAACATATTAAATAGGCATATAATCATGTTTTTGTCTTTGAAGAGTCATTATTAGGTGGATTTGAAGAAAAAATATAGGAAAATAGGGTTTTTGAGGCTTTTTTTTTGAATTTAGAGGAGGTTAGGAACCCAATACATCAAATAAAGAAAATAAATTTGGTAAATATACTACTTATGACCTAATAAAACTCAAAAAATATTCAATTTTCTATGGGAATGAGGGATATACCTCTTTTTTTGTCTCATAGGTCAGCTAGTCTAGGAAAATCAAACTTTGGCAAGATGAGCTAATGAGGGCAAATTGAACAAAAGTTTTGTCTTGGATATGTATAAACCTCATGGAATAATATTACAGGGTGTATGGAAATTAAATTTATTCCATGGAATCAATATATCAATCTGAACTCCTTATGGTGACCAATTACTCATGCACACAGCCCAAATAGACAGTCTTTCACTAGGCCTAGTTGGCAAATGAGAAAAGAGGATGAAGTAGGGTGCTTGGTAGAATATGTAGTGGCCTGATAAGATAAATTGAGGTTTGAATATTCATAATAAATCAACCTACCTATGAGATACTATTCCAAGTAGATTGAACCAATAGGGTGCATGTTAAGCTTATTAGGCTTTGGGAAGGCCTAATGCCAAATAGTAGTACATATTCATTATTATACTTTAGTGAATTATAAAAATGGTTAAATAAGGTTATGTAAGTGAATATAAACGTTATGGAACTCATATAACATAGAGAAACACACTAGAAATCCATTTCTATCCCAGAAAGAGTTCAAACATGAAAAAGAAGTAGAATCAAGCTCGAATAGGTGTGTTCAAATGCTTAGATTTTTTCCATGGGTTTTCATGGTATCCAAAGGGATTAATAAAGGTTATTAATGTCCCTTGGATTTAATTTTTTTGAATTTTAAGGTAGGTTCAATGTCATAGCTTTATGAACCAAGCTTAACACTAGAAACTACTCAAAACCCTACTAAACCCTCAACTAGGACCTGATGGAGAAATCAAACTTTAAGAGATATCTAAATGAAATATTTTGGAAATTAATTCTATTTTATAATGAAAGGACTCTCTCAGGACATCTCCCTCAAAATTATTTATACATAATTATATAGATAGCATGTAAAACATGTTTTTTTCACCATTTTGTGTTTTTATAGTTTCTAGATAGGATCTAAAGATGAAATCAAGTTTGAGGGGAGGATTAGGAAATATAATAAATCCATATGTCCATTTTATTCTAGTAAAAAACTCCTAAGTATCCAAACTAGATCTCTCCTTTTAGCTAGTCAAAATTGGCATAGTAGACATAAGGGTGAAAATTCTAAGTGTGACCCTTTTTAAGGTACACCTAAGTAGTCTAAGGCCATGGATAGCCTTTAAAAGTGTCATTCACTCCCTTAAATATATATTCACTAAAAATTTAAGGTATTTTTGAGGTCAAGTGTTAGGGGTGACTGAAAATGGAATTTTTTAGACTGTAGATAGTGATGGATTTCTTCTAGGAGTTTCAAGATGAGTAAGAATGAAACCAATGCATGGAATTGAATGAATGAATACCTTTACTCTTATCCAAATCATAAAACCTATCCCTAGTTAGTGGTGGTACATTCAAATATATCTAAATGATGAAGGTAGTTTTTTGAGCCAAGACTAAGAGTTTTATGCCACTTTTCATCAGTTTCATGATTTGTATGGACATTTGGACCTCCTAAAATTGCATGGTTCATTTCACATATTTTTATCATGAAAATTTAACCTCTGTTCTTAGATTTACAAGTTTCCAAGTGACCATTAGAAATGATTTGTCTTATTTCTCTCTGAAATACTATAAATATAGACTCTTGTGGATCTTTTAAGTAGCCTCCATTGGTTGATGGTGAAACCCTATAAAAATTTGTACTTTAATGAATATTGAAGAAATAAAAAAGTGATTTTTCCTACTTACATGCTGTACAATTTGGTGTCATTACAATCTTGTTGGTCTTGTCCAGTGGAAGATGATATTTTCTAGCATGGTATCCTTAATTATTCACCAAGTGTGCAGAAGAGTGATTGTTACAGGTCTTTATCAGTGTTATTTTCGAGTTCAAGAGTGTATTATAAGTGATATATTATTTTGTTCTCTCAAGGAATCATTCATTTCTCTCTTAATTATCAAATATCATCTTGAACCTAGCTTATGAAGCACTAATGTGATAATGCAACTTAAATTGTGAGTTTTGTGTGAAAGAAGCCTTGTTTAGCTCTAAGTAATATAAGTTCAGTTCATAGGAGGAAATACAATATTGGTGCATCAAATTTTTTATCCTTCTTAGTTATTTTCTCACCCCTTTTCATTCCAAATTGATAGGCAAGAATGTACTACAAAGAATGCATCAAGGAAAATATCCTATTTAGAGATTCATCTCAACAAGTTGTACCCACAATAAGAAAGATGTATCCATTGTGAAACTTGGATGAGGACAGATAAGCATCTCCTCAATGGTTTCAAATACAAGTGACAATAATTTTTTTAATGCCTGGTGGGACTCTAAGTCCTAGAAGATTATCTAAGATTGGTGTTGGTCTTAACATAGTTATAGCTACAAGGAAATCTACATTCAATACCTGGTGATTCCACTAATGTTTTCAATTCTTTGGTTTCTGATCATTCCCTAATTTCCATGCTAAATGTGACCACTAGGTTTTCTTCTAGAGTTATACCCTTTGTGTTTGTGAAATTGACTCCATATTCTATCAAAAGGTTTAGGTTTGTGAATACTCATCCTTATTCAATAGAGTTAGTGTTTAAAAACTCCAAATTATTATTTTTTTCAACCCCTAATAATCATAGTATACATTCCAAGATGGATAGGAACCAACCTTCTATAGACTTCATTAGATCATCTCCTTTGAATCTTGCCCAACATGACCAAATTCTAGGAGCAACCCTTAAGATTATTCCTTATTTTTGTAGAGAAGGTCTTATTACGACCATTAAACACATTATAAACATAGAAAACTTTTGTAATATCGATAATATCATTTAATATAATGTGTCTATTAGGTTTTTGGCATTGTATTTCAAAGGGAAAGCTTTATATTGGTATGGGACTCTACCTAAAAATTATATTGGTTCATGGGATGAACTAGGAGATTTATTTACTAAGAGGTTTGGAGAGAAAATTAATCATATATCACTAGATAATAATTGACCACTATCAAAAGGGAAACACAAGAGTTTATGCAATATTTTAATACTAGAATTCTAAAAACATGGGATAGGATCCTAGCCCTTTTGAGACCTAATCCAAACTATTCCTTATTGTACTATATAAAAGCATTGAATAGTGATGTAGCCATGATGATCCAATCCATGGGTGGGAATACACTCCCTATTGCCTATGAGATATCCATAAATGTTGTGAATTATATTATTTAATCAAGTAAGATTACCCCTAGGCCCCTAATGTCATCATTCCCTAATTTTCAGCCTCCTAGTCAAGTTGCATTACCTACCTTGGCTTCATTGCCTATTTAATAAAGGTACATTATTGCCCCTACAAATGAGATTCATGAAGTCAAGAATTTGATCAAAATTGTCACTAATTAATGCAACAATATCAAATTTATAGACCTTATCAGCCTTATAATTAGTTTGGACAAGGAAATAGACCTCTTTTTCAAGGTAATGCTCAACAATAAGGTCAAATCACTCAAGTTTGACCTTACCAAAGTTAAAATCCTAATATTGACTATTATTTAAAATCTCTTATTCCCAATCAAAACAAATTTGTTCAAGAACAACCATGTTATTCCTCTTATGACCAAAATCAAGGCCAAGTCGCATATGCCAATGAAATCCCTAGTCAAGACATGATAATGCAAGGAAATCAAGCATTTCAAGTTCCCACTTTTGATATGCCAACGTAAAATAGAATGAAAATTGGAATTGAGAGTGGGAAAACGTAATTTTATTCTACTCTAATAAATCATTTTGATGGAGAGTTCTGTGCCATCAATCATTTGGGGAATTCAAGCAATGTGAATGCTAGTGTGTCTTCTAACACTAGGTATAAGAAGAGGGTTGTTGAAGAGGCACAATGGGCTAATAAAGGACTGATTTTTACTCCTAAAAAATATCCAATGGTGGGTGGTTCTAATTCAGCTCCTAAAGTGCAATAAGATAATAAGTTTCAGAATGTAAGGCCTACTCTTACACATATACCTCCACAAGCTACACCATAAAGTACTAGTACTTCCAAGGAACCTTTAAAGGTGAGAAATCCTTATATTAATGTTTTGGATCAAATGAATTAGTTTCACATGAATATTTCATTATGGGATTCATTAATAATACTTGGAAAAAAGGATATGCTTCAAAAGGAATTGTAAGGACTTGGTAAGCAATTTAGATTAACTAGGAATGAGAATGTTGTCTTTGTGAATGGAACTCAGCCCGTTGATGAGAAAGTGAAGATAAATAATAAGAATCCTCCTTTTAACTTATCATTTATTATTGTTAATTGATTATTTCATAATTGTATCATAGATAGTGGGGCTAGTAATTCAATTATGCCCAAGTGTATAATGGATAAACTAGGCCTCAAGTTTGAGCCAATGGCTAAAGGATTTTTATAATTAGATTGATCACCAGGAAAGACCTTGGGAGTATTCAAGGATTTAAACTTGATTTTATATGCTTATCCTAATTTTTCCATTCCTTATGATGTGGTTGTGGTAGTTTTTCCTTGATACTTTGCTCTTTTTTTGTCAAGAGAGTTTACAACTAAGATAGGTGGATACTTGGTAGGTAATTGGTCCTATATGGTTTTAAGGATAAAGTATGGTACTAAGGTGAAGATTGAATCAGAACCTATCCATCACAATCACTTGGATACTTACATGATTAAAGTGTAAAATGTCAATTATGAGGAGGAACTTCACATAGACCAATCTCCAACATCTTCTCTTGAAGGAGTTTCTAATTTATACTTAGGTGAATTGGGAGATGAATGTTATCAGCATGATCCTTAAAAATTCATAGAGGAAGCTAGTATTGGGGTGTATTTTATGCATGATGAGGATAATTCATGCCAAATTTTATGAATCCAAGTGAACACATGGATGGTTTATGGCAGATTTTATTTGATGGATCAAGAAGCATGTTGTAGTGAAGTGTGTCACTTTAGTAGGCATGATACTTGATCATGCACACAACTCTAGTTATCAGGTATTTTTAGGGTCAAGGGAGTTAGGCACAATAGGAGCAAGGTTTGGTGCACAACATTTAAGCACACTAACATCCTTGCATCAATTTCATATAAGGCATGAACCTTATGTCCTCACCCAAAGTGAGATATTAGATGGACTAGGTCCTCATTAGGCTACTTATGTTATGGTGAAACTAAGGTTACTATGAGATCTTAGTGGTTTAAGGGATTCACAAGGTTGACTATTAATCTTAACAACTGTTGGAAATATTTTCATTGATGTCAAAGGTTTAGTTTTATTGGTGATAAAGGCCCCATTGCATTTAATGTTATTTATCTTGGCTAATATGAGTTAATATTTATTTAATATTAATGAATATATTTTTGGTTTCATATGAGACAAAATAAGGGCCCATGGAGAAGTTGAAGAGTCACGAGATAAAGACAAAAGAAGGATGGGACACATTTTCCCATGAAGAGTCATCTTGGGGAATACCAAGAGTCACCAAGTGAAGACAAAAGAGTAAAGGGAGAATTTCTCATGAAGGGACACTTAAAAGAATATGAAAAGTCCCCAAAGATAAGGACAAAAGTGGGAAAGATGTTTTTGGTCATGAAGGGTCACCACATGAATTTTCAAATGCTTGGATATGAAGGGTCATCCAAGATTGGTGCCATTTTCCATGAGGAATGAAGGGTCACAAAGGGGGAAGGCCAAAGGTCATTTGGAAAACTATAAATAAAGGCTTGAGTAGCCATTTGTAATGTGAGAGTGAGAGGTTGATTTGATATTGCAATATCTAGCTTAGAAGGGCAATTGTGAGAGATGATTTATATTTGTTATATCTAGCTTAGAAGAGAAAAAGTGAGAGAGAGGAAGAAGATGTTGTATTGATCTATCATTTATTGAGATAGCAACATTGAGAGATAGGTGTGTGGTATACATAAAGGGGTTGGTGCTCCTGTGGGTTGGTGCTCGGTAAAGGGGTTGGTGCTCCTGTGGGTTGGTGCTCATGAATAGCAGCTGGGTTGGTGCTCGACAAAGGGGTTTGAAGCTCTTGTGGGATGGTGCTCATGAATTGTAGTTGAGGTTTATACTTGGCAAAGGGGTATGGGGTTCTTGTGGGGTTGTTCTCATGAATATATTTGAGATTGATTCTTCGTGGTTTTTCCCACATTGGATTTCCATGTTATATCTAGTGTCTCTCTCTATCTTGTGTGATGTTTATTGTTTGAGTTTTATTGCATATCTTGAATGTTTGTTTAAGTGGAATTTGATAAAGGGAAAGTTTTATAAGATATATAATATACTGATTCACCCCCCTCTCAGTATATTTTGTGCTTAACAATTGGTATCAGAGCAGGTTCCTTTAGAAAGGGTTTAACAACTTGAAGGTAGATCAAAGGAAAAGCACAGATGGCCAAGCAGCTAAAGAAGGAGAATCAAGAATTGAAATATGTGGTTGAAGCTCTTAAAGAAAAGGTGTGTATCTTAGATTCTAAGTTGGCTATAGAAGTAAAAGAAAATAAGATATTTATTCAGGATCTTAAGAATTAGTTAGAGGTTGAAACTTCAATTTTAACATCAAAAGAAGAAGAGTGTAATCAGTTGAAGGTTGAGTTAGATTATTTAAAGAATAATCATGAGAAGCTTATAATCAAGGTTGAAAAAGATCATGAAATATCAATTCAAGGAAAGAAGGATGCAGGTTTTGCAGGCAAATCAAAGAAGCCAATCAGGCAGCCCAATGCTTTTAAGTTTTCAAATTCTTTTCATGGCCATTGTTTTGTTTGTCATCATGTTGGTCATAAGGCAAGAAATTGTATGAGAAGAAGAAATGAGTCAAAGGAAGATCTCAGTCAGATTCAAGAAAAAGGTATGAGACATATTGTTTGCTTTTGTTGTCATGAGGTTGGCCATATTGCTAGATTATGCCAAAATAAAGTAAAGAGATATTCAAATTATGTTAAAGGTTACAGAGACCCTAGAAAATATGAGAAAATACAAATTCAGGTTTGGAGACCTAAAATAGTAAAGGTTGATCAGGTTGAGTTCAAGAATGAAAATGAATTACTTGCTATAGTAGATAAAGAATCAGATAAGAAGGATTGTGCAGAATCTCTTGTTATATTTGAGCATGAGCTTTGTCAAGATAAGATAGTTGCAAAATTTGAGAAAAATAAAAACATCATAAATGATAAGGTTAGTAAGTCAAAAAGGTTAGACATGCTTAAATGGATTCTAAAAGAAAAACACAAGAAGATCAAGGAAGAAATAGAGGAGATGTGGGAATCTCTTGAGATTTATTTCTAGAACCCTATTGTGTAGGGTGTCTCTTCTAGGCTTCAAGGAGACACTTTTAAAAATTGAAGCATGGTGGATGCTATTGGGTCTTGGTTATGTTGCATGACAAGAAGGTGATTTGGAAAATTAATTTGTATATCTTTTGAGGGAATGTATTTTTGAAGAAAATTTTGCATCAGTATTATGGTTTGAGGCTATTAGAATGATTCTTGCATATGCACTGTTTCAAATGATTATGGTCATAAGAAATTAGAATGTTGAAAAAGAGATAACAATTTTAGAGAGAAAGATAAGGATACTCCTATAGATTCAATCAAGAAGGATCAGAGTTTCAAAGCTCCATTCATCAGGGAGAAGGTTCAGACATGTTCATGGCAGAAGAAACAACCTGAAGATTCTATGTTGGTGTAAATAGCTTTGCATGTAAGAGATAAAGATCAGACATGATTCGATGATAGCAGATATTTGAGGCATATGACAGGAGATAAGAGTAAAGAAGATCAATGGTGGTACAGTGAGATTTAGAGATAAAACCATTGCCAAGATAGCCAGAAAAGGTACTTTATTTTTGATAATGGTAGAACCAAGACTAAGAATGTTTCATAAGAATAATCTATTGAATGTAAGGAAAATATGTGATCAAGGATACACCTTAAAGTTTCATGTGGAAGGTTTTGAGATTAGAAGGAAATATTCAAATAAGTTGATTGCAGATTCTCAAAGGACAGGCAATGTTTTAATTAGATATCTTCTCAAAGATCAGTGAGAGGAGTTGGGAGTAATTTATTTTACTTCTTGCCATTGATGTTCAACATTAAGTGAGGGTGGGCTAAGTGTTAGTTCTAGGTAGGCCCTTTGCCATTGATGTCAAAGGGGGAGAATAACAGGTAAAGGTACAGGTGCAAAAATTAGGTACAAGGAATAGGTACAGGTTGCTACAGTAAGGGGGAGTTGCATTATGTTTTCAGATGATGGTATGTGTAGGTGATAGGATGTGGTAGTTTTAGGATTGAGGTTGCCATCAATGACAAAGGGGGAGATTGTTGGAAATATTTTCATTGATGTCAAAGGTTTAGTTTTATTGGTGATAAAGGATCCATTGCATTCAATGTTATTTATCTTGGCTAATATGAGTTAATATTTATTTAATATTAACAAATATATTTTTGGTTGCATATGAGACAAAATAAGGGCCCATGGAGAAGTCGAAGAGTAATGGGATAAAGACAAAAGAAGGATGGGACACATTTTCTCATGAAGAGTCATCTTGGGGAATACCAAGAGTCACTAAGTGAAGACAAAAGAGCAAAGGGCGAATTTCTCATGAAGGGACACTTAAAGGAATATGAAAAGTCACCAAAGATAAGGACAAAAGTGGGAAAGACGTTTTTAGTCATGAAGGGTCACCACATGACTTTTCAAATTCTTGGATATGAAGTGTCATCTAAGATTGGTGCCATTTTCCATGAGGAATGAAAGGTCACAAAGGGGGAAGGCCAAAGGTCATTCGGAAAGTTATAAATAAAGGCTTGAGTAGCCATTTGTAATGTGAGAGTGAGAGGTTGATTTGATATTGTAATATCTAGCTTAGAAGAGCAATTGTGAGAGATGATTTGTATTTGTTATATGTAGCTTAGAAGAGCAAAAGTGAGAGAGAGGAAGAAGATGTTGTATTGATCTATCATTTGTTGAGATAGCAACATTGAGAGATAGGTGTGTGGTATACACAAAGGGGTTGGTGCTCCTATGGGTTGGTGCTCATGAATTTTTGTTGGGTTGGTGCTCGGCAAAGGGGTTGGTACTCTTGTGGGTTGGTGCTCATGAATAAAAGCTAGGTTGGTGCTCAGCAAATGGGTTTGAAGCTCATGTGGGGTGGTGCTCATGAATTGTAGCTAAGGTTTGTACTTGGAAAAGGGGTATGGTGCTATTATGGGGTTTTTCTCATGAATATATTTGAGATTGATTCTCTATGGTTTTTCCCACATTGGGTTTCCACGTTATATCTAGTGTCTCTCTCTGTCTTGTGTGATGTTTACTATTTGAGTTTTATTGCATATCTTGAATGTTTATTTAAGTGGAATTTGATAAAGGGAAAGTTTTATAAGATATATAATATATTGATTCACCCCATCCCCTCTCAGTATATTTTGTGCTTAACAACACCATCATTCATTGCTAGGTTTAGAATGAGGGTTCTTCACAGTGGGCAAGAGAAATAAGTGGCATGAAGGTGCCACTTACTATCTAGTTGGAGTTCCAATTTGTCAACATAATTACATGGGAAAGGGACTTTACAAATTATTATTCTAAAATATATTAACACAACACAACAACATTAAATATTCATTCATTAACATCTAGTTTTGTTACATCAGTGGTAGCCTTCCCTATCAGTCCTAAGCTTATTTATGCTAGAGGCTCATAGGAAAGCATATTTTACATTTTCTATTAGAATTCAAAGCTTAATCTATAGTCACTCCCAAATTCACAAGAGCTTAACTACAAAAACAATCTCCTTCTCACTCTTGGAGGTTGCCTTATTTTTATAGGCACTAGACACTCCCAATGCTGACTAGATAGGTACATGCTAAAGGATAAGTAGGTGTGAGCTTGTTAGTTCCATTACTCCATATAGAATAACCAAGAATGTGTCGGGTGATAGGTTTTCAATCAATGCTACATACCCAATTACTCCACCATTTATATCTCCATGATCCTTGTGCCTTGAGTCATCATGTGTAGGACTAGGTAGGTATGCCTCGATACTTGCACTCTCTTTAATTGTTAGCTAGCTAGTGTGGGGACTCTAGGGGTCAATGTAGTCAGTGCCAAGGTATACAAAAAGGGGTAATCCTCTTCCTCCAAGGTTATTCAATGATTTAGGATAGGTATTAGCTAGTGCAAGACCAAGTTTTACTAAAAAGGGGGCCCAACATCACCCCATACAAAATTGCTAGTCTACCTTAAACTAGCCCTGAAGTGCCTTAGGTGCATAGAATTTAGGCATACCCTACTATAAGTCATTATTAAACTTATTAATGCCTTGTATGGTAACCTTTAACTCCTCAATGACACCATCCACTTTTGTATATGTTGCCTTAAGAGCTTGCACATCCATACTTTTTAATTCTCCTCTGAAGGCTTCTAGCCTTTCCTTTACCTTTCTTTCTCCCCCATCCAAGAGTTTGCCCTACTCGCTAGCCTTTATTTTTAAGGCACAAAATATGGCCTCCAAGTATTTTTCATGTGTATTTATTTGGGAACTAAGGGATTTGACCTATGCCATCATCTATATATGATCAATTCTTGAAACTATGAAGGAATGTTGGAACAAGGCATCATTCTCCCCTTTTAATTGATTAAGGCACACATTGATGATGTCTACCTAGTTCATGAAGTTGCAAAATATAATATATAATTATTTAAAACCTCCTTCAATCTTGAATAAAAGGTCTTGAACCTCTTCCATCTTCTTTGTTAGTTTAGTCCTAATAGCCTCACAAGGGTCTTCAATTTCTTCTAGTGGTGGCTTCAACTTGGGGATCATCTGCTCAATGAGCACATAGACATAGTCAAATTCATTCATTCTAGAGAATTTTATGTTGTCTTAGATGAGGACTCCACTTCCTTGATGTGCTCAATCAATTATTTGAGCTTGAGTTTGGTTTTCCCAAGATCTTTCTTTGTCTCTTTGGCAATTTTCTTCCAATTATTAGCATGAACATTATTGATGATATTATTGCATGCCATAGAGATTGCCATCTTGATTAGAACATTATTTGAATACATATAGTTTAGGTCTTAAAGACTTAGGAAGTGATAGTAATCACCCTCTTCCCATTTATTAACATGTTAGATGGCCTTTGTAAGGACATCAAACTTAGGTTCATCCATGTAGCAGTCCATGGCCCATGAGACTTAGTGGTGTGTAAGGGTTATGGTAGTTATTAGAGGCATGAAATCCATTAGGTATAAATCATCATACTTATTGAACCCCATCTACCCTCTTTCATAGTTTTAGGGATTAACCTCTTCTTTTTCCCCAAGCTCTTCTTCATCACTAGCACTAGTCCAAGACTATGTTTCTTTAACTCTCTTTTTCTTACTCTTCTTCAATATTGGGCTCACCATCACATTATTATAGTGGGGGATCCTCCATGGAATTTTACCCCTTGTCCTTTTCTTTTTTTGGTGCCTCTTCCTCCACTTCTTTCTTTATGGTGCCAACATTGCCTTCCTATTCCTTAAGGACTATCTCAGAGTTGGGGCATGCCTCCCATGTGCCTTTTTTGGCTACTTGCGTATTAGCACCAAGTGTCTCCTTGGATGCTTATTTACTAGGCTCAAATCCAATGGAATCCCTTATTATTTCCCATTCCTTCATCATGTGTGCCCTCTCTTTTTGGGCTACTTTTTCTTCATTCTTAATTTTATCAGCCTCGAGCTAATCAATATCAACCTAAGTTAGGCATGAGGCCCTTAAATCCTTATGCCTCTTATGTAAGGTGAGTGATGAATAGATGTGGCCTCAATATAGGCCCATTCCTCTCTATTTATTCCTCATATCTTCCTCTTTATGTCTTGCATTGAAGGGAGTTACTTCTTTAGGTATTTTGCCTACTTTACTCATCACTTCCTCTTGCACCCTACGTGTTGTTTACAACTTTTATTCCTCTACCTCTACCATCTAGATGACCTTGGGAGGAACCCCTACCTTATCCATATCCTATTTTTGATCCCTTAACTCCTTTGCCCTTTTGGTTTTGGCCTCATAGGAATAAATTATCCTTAGCCTATGCCTTGGTTTTACTAGCTACGCCTATGATGGAGGTGAAGGGGATTGTTCACTCAGGGATGACTCTATGTTTTCAAGCATAATGTATGTCCCTTGTCTAAATCCTTCCTCTTTTAATCCCTCCTTATATGTGTCTTCTTCTAGCACTGGGGAAAGGGCCTTCTCTTTCTTTTCCCCTTTGGGCTAGTGGGGGCTCGAGATGCAAGGTGCACATGCTTCTAGTGTGACTCTATCACCAAGGCTTCCCATTCTAAAACTATCTTCAACTTCATCCTTTTCTCTATTTCTTTTAGTATCTCCCCCTTATTCTTCTTAGGGAGCTTCTTATTTTCCTAGGGCATGGGAGTTCCTTCCCTCCCAACTAAGATTGAGGGGTCTCTTCATTCTTTGGTGCTAGACCCAAAAATGTCCCCTTTCCTTTTAGGATTAATTGCATAGTATAGTCTATAGATGAAGATAAGGATCATCACCTCCTACATCAAATTGGTGTCTAGCCAATTTGAGGGGTCCTCTTCATCTTTATTTACTCTTCCATCTATATGAGGTATATGTTATTCATTATTTGGCTCTCTACATCTAACTCGATCATTGGGATGTTAAGTTTCTATGTGTTAAGGATTTTATTGAGCACATCCCATAAGAACTTAGCCAAGAAGGTGAAGGGAAGATTCAACCTATCAACTTATTCCCATCCTTGAGTGTTAGTCTGACAATGTAGCAGTGCTATAAAATGATGAAGGTCATTGTCATAAACATGCTCGTAGGGAGCCTTATTGGGATTTTCTATTCTAACCCAAAGTCCTCTATGTAATGTTCACACCATTTAAGTATGTGAAATCTATATTTAGTGATAAAGGCCATGGGGAAAGTGAAGTCTTTGTATATTTGTGTTAGGATTTCGTGGTGTTTTGGGAATACCCATAATTTATCTTCTATGTCATTAGGGATCCTAGTCTCTTCTATGACTATCAAGATAAGGATGGAACCCCATATAAACATCCCCTTCATGTTATGGCACTCCATCACATTCTTGGTTATCTATGAGGTGATGAACTGTGCCACATTGAATTTTTCCCCATTCATCATGTGATATAATTGGCAAAGGTATGCCTTAGAAATGTCAGTCCATATCACTCCCAGGTACATCTTTGACCTGACTAGTCATGCCACTACCCTTGTGCCTGGGTCTTTACACTTGATGATGGGGAAAGTGTATCCCCCATTGAAGTAACTAAGGATACTTGTGATGTGTTCCACCTCCTTATCAGCCCCCATTATTTGATGGATGTCACTTATAGATTTTAGAAGTTTAGTTATTCTACTAATCAAGCGTATGGATATCTTCATGCATTACCCTATGAATTATAGGTGGTCTTCATGTAAGCACAAGAGGAGGAATTAGATAATCTCCTCTGACTTCTTGAAGTAGGGAAAATCATAAAGTTACACCATGCCTAAAGCCTTTAGTCTATTTATTATTGAGATGTCAAAGAGTACATCTCCATCTAGGGTCTTTCACCTAGTGTCCACCATCCAATCCTATATCAAGTATTGAAAGTGACTTGTCATCCTATGGTTGTAATCCAGTAGTTGACATATGTGTGTGATTGAGTGCCAGGGTTCACCCACTAATAATTTATGTGGGAATTACATGTGTTGATAGGACATCTTGGTCAATGCCTCAATTTCTACTGATGTAATACTAAATACCTCCAATATTTGTACCTTTGTCTTGAAAGTAGATATTTCCTCCACTATTTGAACTCATTTGGGTTTAAGTCATATATATTCATATCTTGATGCCTTTTGTTTCTTCATGATCCTGAATCAATTGGTTTTGAATTGTAGGAGGTGTGGCTTGTTTAAACCCCTAATTTTTTATTGGTGTGGGTTTCCTATCTAAACTTATTTAGTCATTAATGTTGGCTCAGTGTCTATTCTAGTTTGCCTTCTCTATTCTAGTTTTGTTACACCTCTTCACTCATAATGCACTTTTTGATCTATGGTACTTTGATCTCTAGGGTCATTCAACTCTGGTTCTTAGTGAAATTTTCTATGTGCTTGTAACCTTGTTCACTCACCATTCACCTTATTTATAGTTTGATATGTCACCTACCCATATTAATGCCACCTGTCAGATTTGATTGATGAGTTTCTTGAGGGATCATGAGATATTTTAGAATTTTGTATCCTATTTGCATTAAATACATATAATTTTTTTCCATCACATTAATTATTTCCATCAATTTTTTTATGATATGACATCCATTTGTTTCAAATGGTTACTTCTCACTTTTTTTGGGTGGATGCCAACTATCCTCGATGATCCCTTTCTATGATTTTTTGGTATGACCTTCACCTTTCTTATGGTAACCTAGGAAAAACACCTCACATGCATGTAATTCATCTTCTTTGGTTCCATGTCTTCTAATTTCACTCATGTTGTAGTGCCTTCCTTTGTCTTGGTTATTTTCTTGTGCATCATCTTACCTTGACCTGTCCTACCCCATACAAATCCCTTATATTATCCCTCCAATGTTTGGTATCTTCATCACTTTAAGAGAAGTGCATCTTTTCTTTTATATTGAGCTCACTTGATTTGAGCATTTTTTCTCCTTATATTGCACTTAACATAGTTGAGCATATTCTATTGCACCAATCCTCCAGCAGTTCATCCTAGATCTATAGCTATTCATCAATTTCAATGGTTCCATGGTTTTTCTCACCATCTCATTATGCACCTCTTACATATATGTACTTTATTTATTTTCCCACAACATAGGTGTCTAGGCTCATGTACTTATGGTGAAAGTGATCGACTCACCTAAGTGGATTTATACATGGAATTAAAGCATAATGATCTCTATGACCATATTGTACCACATATTTTGGTCAGCTCAATTTACATCAACTATTGACCAAAGAGTTAGAGTATGGTTGGTAGGATCACCACCCTATTTTTGGTATAACTTCAATTAGTTTCTATTGAAATGCCCTTGAAGCATTTGACTGGATAGTGTGCATAGTTTGCATACACCTATCTCTAATATGTGATGGATGACATAGGGATCCATCCATCATATCTATAGCTTACTTTGGTACCAAAAGTATTTTAAGTCATATAGAAAGACTAAAGCTCCTTTGGTCAGAACCTTATGCTTGATATGTTTGTCATGCCATCTCTTTTGGTACACTTTCTTCATTTGTTAACCCCACTTAGCCTAGGTACGTGTCTCATCCAAGCATTCCAATTATTACAACCTTAAACTCAAATATTCCTAGTCATGAAGGTAGACATTTCATGTAATGCACAAGAAAGGTACTAAAAATTTCATGGGTAGGACCACCTTCACACCAAGCACTAGTTGAAAAGGTGTAGCCTTATTCAGGCTTTTGTATTTCATGCAATAGGCCTAGATTACTATAGAGACATAATCATCATAATCCTTGTAACCAATGTCACATATATTTTTAAGGAACATTATTAGGATCTTATTGAAGGATTCAGTCATGCCATTATCCTAGAGATGATAGGGGTGGTCTTGTGGTACACCACCATGTATTCTATCAGAAGAATGTGCACCATTTCATTGATGAAATGAGTTCCCCTATTATTAGTCATAATTAATGGGCACCCATATTGGCTAATGAATTTACTCAACCTGAATCACATGGATTTTATGGCTATGTATTTTTTGGTTAGTGATACTTCAACCCACTTCATAAAATAGTCAGTTTCCACAAGGATATATCTAGTTTCTATGCACCATGTTGTAGGGATGATTAGCCTTACAAAATCAATAGCCCATTTATTGAATGCCACTTAGACCAAAATAGGGATGAGAGGCATCTCATCCTAATGGTTTGGCTTCCCTATGTGTTGGCATACATCACATGTCCATGTATATTCCTTGGCATCACTAAATAGGATTGACCACTATAACCCAGATTATAGAATCTTGCACACTGTTACATCACCTATGCAATTTCCTTTAGCTATCCCTTCATGTGATTATTGAAATATGGAGTCCTACTCATGTTCCAAAACACACAGGTGTAAGACCTCATCCCTAACCATCTTATATATCTCCCACTCAATTAATTGGAAGGGTGAGGCACATATAGCAAGTTACTTCTTCACTTTGTAAGACAGTGTTTATGGTTATATCCCTAAGGCTAGAAAAGTGACAATCTCTACCAAGTCCTCAAGAACATGATGAACTTGATAGAGCTGTGTGTTTAGCATATCATCCTTAATTGGTACCACTATATCACCATAATAAAGGTGGGACAAGTGGTCTAGCCCTAAATTCTATTTTTAGGTTTAACCATGACTAAATATTGAAACTCCTAGAGTAGGACAACCCATCTACAAATACACCCATAAAAATAGGTTTGTTTATGAGGTATTTTAGTGCCTCATGATCAGTGGAAAAAGTGAATAGGGTGGAAATGAGATATTGTCTAAACTTATTCAAGGTGTAAACCATTGATAACACTTCACACTTAGTGGTGGTATAGTTCTACTCGATCAACATCAACGTCTTACTTATGAAGGAAATGGGGTGACCCATGTGACCTTCACCTAGTTTCACTAGAATGGCACTGATGGCTAATCTTGATACATCAACATAGACATGAAAAGTAGTCTTATATTCAGGAAACTAAAGTATCAGTGTACTTACTAATTTTAGCTTCAAAGTGTCAAATACCTCCTCTTGCACCTCTCCCTAGTAGAACGGGCCATCTTTGTGCAAAATTTCTTCTAGAGGTGTGGTGATTTTGGCATATCCCCTTATGAACTTCCTATAGTATTCATAATAGCCTAGGAGGGTGTGAACATCATTCTATATGGAAGGGGTCTAAAACTAGTCAATTATTGCAATCTTCATTAGATCAATGAGCAATTTATCCTTATAGATGATGTGCTTGAGTAATGTGCCAAGTAAGGTGGCAAAGATGCACTTCTTCAAATTCAATGATATCTAGAGTTGTCTACACCTCTCAAACATAACATGAAAGTTTTCATGGTGGTTTCTTATAAGACCATACATGGTCCAATCATCTAGATATACTTGGAGGAACTTATGGATGAAGTCCTTGAAAGTAGTGATCACCACCTTGGAAAACATGAGTGGTGTATTATTGAGCCCAAAGGGTATCACTTTGTAAGTGAATTAACCCTATTTAGTTTTAAAGGTGGTTTTGGGTCTATCCTCCTCCTTGATCTGCACCTGATGGTAACCTAAGAACCCATCGGTGAAGGTGTATATTTTTCACCTTATGACCCCATCCAAGACTTCATTAGTCAAAGGTGTTGGGAAAGGGTCATTGACGTAGGTGGTGTTCAACATCCTATAATCAATGTAGATTCATGTGTACCTATCCTTCTTAATTTTGATGACCATTGGACTCACCCACTTAGATTCTTGCATAGGGTAGATGACACTAACAACCAATATTCCATTGATCTCTTCTTTCACCTTGTTGTGAAGATTAGGATTCATCTGAAAAGGTCACTTCTTGAATGTTCTTGCACCATTTACAAGTTTTATGCTCATCTTCCCTAATGAAGGGTGGGTGCCATTCATTTCCTTATAGTTACATGAGAAGAGATATTGAAATTACCTCAAGAGGTCAATGATGCACATGAGATCTACCTCAAACTAGTATGTGCATATAGTGGCCATCTTGGCCTCATCTTTCATACTGATATCTACATGGGTGGTCTTTAGGGGTACATGATAGGGTTCATTTTTCTCTAGATAGGAGTCTTTGACCTACCTAGTTTCATCCATCATCTTGACCCAAAGGTGTGTAGGGTCTCCATCATCTAGGGAGTTATCATCAATGAGGAACAAAAGCTTTTGCTTAGTTTTTAAGTCCCTCTAATTGTGTTCCTTATAGATCTCATCATCTTCCTCACTGGAGTCACTGTGGAGCATCATTTCTTCAAAAATGGTTAGAAGAACTAGTCCCATTTTGCTAAACATTTCTTTCAAGCACTCTACTAAGATAGTTATGTACTCAAAAATAGCTTGGTAGATGACTTGTAGTGGCTCTAGTAATTCAAGGTTCTATAAAGAGAAGGAGAAAGTGTGCACAAACATTTCCTTCAGCACATCCCATTTTCCTATTTCTTGGTATGTCTCATTTATGATGTACCATGATCATACCCATGTATTCAAATTTCTATAGAAGGCATGTACCCATAGGCCTCATGATGTGTTTTCTTTGCAAATCACCCAAGTATCTTCACAAAGTTTGATTGGCATAATTGGGTCAGAGTTTCCACCATAGGGGGTATGTCTAGATCCTTATTGCTCTTGCCAAATATGATGTATATGGCTACCTTCACATCCTACCAAGTGGTCAAGATAGGTTTATATGTATCCCAACAATGTGCAATAGTAATTTTTAGTGTATATACCAATGTGCCCAACTAATCAATTTCATGTGGGATGAAAGCTTCAATATATTATACATACCTCTTAATATGCTAGCTTCCTTCATAATTAGGGAGTGCTATGAGCTTTCCCTTATTGAAATAGAGCACCTTCTTTCCTATTTTTTTGGCATAATGAATTATCTTCTTTTGGGTTCACGTAATCCTTATCAAGCCTATGTCAAATATTCTAGGTCTATATTTGCACACTAGGTGACATTTGTGCCTAGTGACCTCATAGGCTTCTTCAACCTAATGATTACAAGTTACATCCATTATATCTAGTTTTGATTGGCCATCTTCCCAAGTGAGCACCCCTTATTCACTAGGATTGAGAGTCTTAGCACCCTATGCCATGATGTTATATATGTGGTTAACCTCATCCTTAAGGTTAACACTTTCAGCATAATGTAGCCCTTGGTCACTAGAGAGTAGTATTACCACCCTTTCTCTACCATTTTTGAAGGTCATATAGTGCTTCTTGAAGTGCATATTAGCATTGTTTACATAACACCATGGCCTTCCTAAGAGTGTTGGGTAGTTATCTTCCTCTGCTAGTTCTATGATCTCAAAGTTAGCCTAAAAATTGGTGCCCATGACGTCCACTATGGCACTCTTCAGGATTCCTAAGGGCTATGCTTGGGTCTTATTTTCCATGAATAACATGTGTGGTGATAGTCTCAATGGTGGCCTCCCCATCTTCTCCCAAGAATTCTTGTTTAGGATATTGACCTCTATGCCTATGTTGACTAGTACTTCACAAACTAACCACCCATTAATAGTTGCATCTATTAGTAATTCTTGGTCATACATATCATTCTAAGTATGCCTTACTTCTCACATCTACTCCATATGTGGTGTTATAATAACTATTGCCTAGGAGATGGCTTATTTCACTAGTGATTTTACTTCATGCCTTAGAAGTAAGTCCTTTAAAAGGGGTAGTAACCCTTTGATCTACAGAATGCATAGGATCTCAATCAACTCCTAGACTTAACCCTCCTGCTAGTATTTCCTTATATGCATCATGGTGGCTTGTGCCTCTAAATCTTTGGCCAATTGGAGTTTGCCCTATAGGTCTTGTATCATGATAATTACTTGTTATAGGATTTTTTTGGCATATAGGATCAAGATATGTCATTATTTTTGGATCAAGCCATGTTATGTACCTGGTATAGTTTGACTTACCATATTCTACGTGTAGGTCTTGGGTTAGCTTGATGGGTGGCTGAGTGGTGTGCCCACTCTACATCATGATCTACACCTTTAAAGGCCCTTTAAGAGTCTATTATGGTTTTGGGGCCCATATTCCTTCTTTAGACTCATATCATACCATAGTGTCTCCTCTATCCATGCTACGTTGACCTTGCATCAACTTCTTGTATAGATATGGGTAGTCCTTGACTGCATGTGGGCCTCTGTAGTACCCATGTGCTAGGTGTATGGGACAATCATGTTGATAATGCTTGATAGACCCAAAATTGTAATAGGATAATGGTCAAAATCTTCACCCACCATGTCCACCTCCTTAGCCACATGCTCCTCATTGGTTTCCATACCCCATGTTCTAGCCATAACTCTCATTCCCTTGACCTACCTGACCACCACCTAACTTTTGGCTTGCCTTACACCTCTTTCCATATTTTGGCACATTTCATTGATGACTCTATAGTCTACCATCATGTGTGTGTAGGCATCACACATCTTATAATAAACTATAGTATTTACTTAACTAGTGCACTAAAATAGGGGATAGTTTTGAGAGTCATGAACTCCATGGCAAACCTCATAGTTGGGGAGTATTGTGAAAACACTATTATGTAGACAATTATTCTTATTGTCTCCTTTTACCTCATATTCAATGCATAATACCCCATTATAAGAGTCATGCACCTTTCAGCAGTAAGATTTTATAACTAAGAGCCCATTGATACAATCTATGCTTCTATGAAGGGACTAATCCTAGTGTTAGCACCTATTATAGCCTTAGCCTGGAGTGCAGCTTCAAGCACTTCATGGGGTTCCATGAAGGTCTACATGGATAACAACCTTAAAAATGATGCCAATAGGCCCCCAAAAAACCATTGTGCGTGCTATGAGGGGTGAATATCATAAGGAAGCTTAGAGAGGAGAGTATTGAATTGTGCATCAAAAAATGCATGATTTTGGTTAACCCTTGATTAATTTCCTTGAGCATTCAGATGATCTATTGTTCAAACTTAGGAATGTCGAACTCCTTTAAGAATGCTTCTTTTAACATGTCATATTCAACCATAACCTCATTCAAATCAAATTTTTGATACCATTTATGAGCACGATCTAGTAAGGTTATCACAAACTACATTCCATTGCACTCAGGTTGAATTATGCCTTGAGTGTGCCACTATAAATCACATTTCAACACATAATATATAGCATTATAAAACCAATGATACTTAGATGCACAAACATCCTATAGTATATCTACTATCATGGTGGCATAATATTCTATGATGCCTAACCTCCTTGTGTCTGCATAGGGGGTGGTCCCCCCATACCCCCACTAGTAGGGTTGATCATTAACCCTAATGGATGAGGTTGTACCATAGAGCTTGATGGTGTGGCTCTACTCACTGGTGGTATTTTACCACTTACTATGGGTTATTACCCAATTAACATGGCTGACATTCCTTACATAGGAATATTTGCACTTGTGTTCATGGTACTTAGACTAATGCCTACTTGGTCAGATGTACCATTGCTTAGCTTTTCATATGAGATCACTTGTTTAATCACAAATTTTTGGTTTAAAATCTTGTTCCAATCATAATCGATTAAGGTAATAGGATTAGTTACCATTATTCTATTCTCAGGTGGGGTCCAACATATGGGCTTAATTTTAGGTTCAAAGGGGGTAGGTGCCTTTAGATAATCTCCACATGCCTCATATTTTATGAACTCACTACATCCCACACCCATATGTAAAGTCTGACCACCTTTTTCCACCTCCATATCAATGCACTGTGGTCTTTCAAAATATCCTTCCCCATGCCCTTCCTACTCATTATAGGTCCTCTTAGCACTTCTAGGTTCTAGGTCTTCTATAAGCCTTCATTTTCACTTATCATAGTTTAGCCTCTAGAGCTCTCAAGTGTCAAGTTGGTATTCTTCTTCCATGGCACCTTTCCTACACTTCCCCCTCTTCTCCTTATGCTTTCCCATATGTGAAAGGACTTTTAGCCTTCCATTCTTATGGTCTCTATCCTGTAATTAACCATGAGCTTCTTTAGCTTGATGTAGAGTCCTTTGTTGAACAAACCCCTTGGTTTTGAAGAAATTCATATTCTACTTATTCTGGGCATGAAAAGGTCGACACTGCAAACTCTAACACATAGCTATTCAAATCACCATCACACCACTTATCTATGATGTAGGTCCACACCTCATCTAGGCTTTCTAACCTCTTTACATGCTTAGTGGTCCACTTGAGTTGTTGTCCATAATTTATTCATTTAGTATCAACATATATAGTTAACCATTTATATATGTGTTCAGGTAGCTCACAAAAGAACACTTCATACAATGGGTCATATAGATAAGTCTGCACCCATTTCTATAGGTTTTCTCCTTGGTACATGGGATACTTCTACATGAATAAGTCTTCAACTTGTTCTAGCCAGTGATTTATATTCTCAAGTGATAGTCATATCATCACTCTACTACAACATGTTATCAATGAAATTAAATGAGGTCCTACTAATGGAACCAAAATGTTGTAGTGAAGTGTGTCACTTTAATAGGCATAATGCTTGATATTTCATTCAACTCTTATTATCAGGCATTTTTAGGGTCAAGGGAGTTAGGTACAATAGGAGCAAGGTTTGGTGCATAAATTTAAGCACACTAATGTGCTTGCATAAATTTTCACATAAGGTGTGAACCTTATGTGCTCACTTAAAGTATGGTAGTAGAGGGACCATATCCTTATTAGGATAGTTGCATTATGACATAGCTAAGGTTACTATAATATCTTAGTGGTTTGAGGGATTCATAGGGTTGAATATTCATCTTAGCACCATCATTTAGCACTAGGTTTAGCATGAGGGTTGTTTGTAGTGGGGAAGAGAGATAAATGGTGTGAAGGAACCGCTTACTACCTAGTTGGAGTTCTAGTTTTTCAACATACTTATGTGGGAAAGGGACTTTACAACTTATTATTATAACATAGATTAATAGAACAAACAATATATATATTAATTCATTAACATCTAGTTCTATTACATCAGTGGTAGCCTTCACTATCAGTCTTAAGATTACTTATGCTAGAGGCTCATAGGTGAGCATGGCTTAAATTTTCTATTAGAATTAAAATATTAATCTATATTTACTCTCAAATTAACTAGAGATTCACTATAATAACAATCTCTTTCTCACTCTTGGAGTTCACCTTCTTTATATAGGTGTTAGCCACTCCCATTACTAACTAGATAGGTATGTGTTGAAGAACTGGTAGGTGTGATATTATCATATCCATTACTCCATATAGGATAAGTAGGCATGTGTCAAGTGTCAAGCTATCAACTAAGGATACACACCCACTTAATCCACCATTTATATCTCCATGTTCCTCGATCCTTGAGCCATTATGTGTAAGACTAGGTAGGTATGCCTTGAGAGAAGCATGATTCTCAATCATTGGCTAGTTGGTGTGGTGACTCTGGGGCTCAATATAGTCAGCACCAAAGTGTAAAAAAATGGGTCCTCCACTTCCTCCAAGGTTCTTTTGCACTTTAGGATAGGTCTTAACTAGTGTGGGATAAGGTTTTACCAAAAAGGGGGCCCAACAAAGTAAGATTTGGGTAGGTGGCGGAGCAATGTTGGTCTTTCCTTCGAAGGAAAGGTACTATTCCAATTTCAAATTTCAATTCTATTGTACTTGTAATGTGGCATAATATAAGGGCCTCATTTATGGTCTTGAGTGGGCTAGGAAAAGAGGTGTTAAATAGTTACAAGTGTATGGTGAGAGTGAGTTGATTGTGAATTAAGTAAGAGGACAAAATGTGACTAAGAACTCTTTACCTAAGTCCTATAAGAATAGAGTGTGGGATCTTGTGGAGGATTTTCAAGATTTCAAAATCACATATATCCCAAGAGAAGACAACAAACATGCTAATAGGTTGGCATCAATTGGAACTCAATTTGATGTTCCAAAGGTGATAGAATAGGATAAGAACTAGCCACATATCAAAGTGATTGCAAGGCCTTCCATATCAGATAATGTCACTAATTGGAAAGTATCTGATAGTGACCAATAAATAGCTTTTTTATACAATATTAGGATAAGTTTTATTCCAAGAATTAGTACAAACTATAGCATCAATATGGAGGGAAGATTGCACAATTAAAGTCTATCAAGATCCCTAAAGGCTTGGTCACACTTGAGATCATATTCAATGATGATGACTATTTGAATAAAGAAAAGGTAACCATGTATACTAAGAATTACAATTATGAGAAAGTATACATTGTCAAGGATAAGTTCTTGTACTTGGGAATGTAGGTACTAGTGAAGATAAGCATTCTTTCATTAAGTTATGCAAGGAGTTTTCTAATGCCTTTGCATGGGAATATCATGATTTGAATGATTTTGATCTAAACCTATCTCAAAATACTATAGATATAGATGAGAATGCTAAGCCTATCAAGAAAAGAGAAATGCCAATCAATCCTAAGATTGAACCTCTCATGAAGAAAGAGCTTACTAAGTTTATTGATTCCAAAATCATCTTTCATTTTAAGCATTTATCTTGGTTGGCAAACTTAGTCCCTATTAGGAAGAAGAATGGATAAATTAGGCTGTGTATTGATTTTACAGAATTGAATAGAGTTTCCTTGAAGGATAATGATCCTCTTCCTTCTATGGAACACATTTTTTAAGTTATGTTAGGTAGTGAAAGGTTTTCTCTCCTTGATGGGTATTTCGAGTATAATCATATTTTGGTGAAAGAAAGTGATCAATCTAAGACAATATTTACAACTAAATGGGGTGCATATGATTATAATAAAATGCTTTTTTGGATTATCTAAATCTAGTGATACATTTCAACATGTAATAGATATGGATTTTTGAGGACTAATATATGACATTATGTTGGTGTCTCTTGATGATGTCACAGTTTATTTAATGATGCAAGGGATCTATTGAATCACCTTAGGCTGATTTTTGAGAGATATAGAGAGTTTGGAATTTATCTTAACCTAAATAAGTGTGTGATTTATTTCCATGATGGAAATTTGTTTTGACACATTGTCTCAAACAAGGTCCTATCCATAGATCCTAAAAGGGTGAGTGAAATCTTGGCATTGGATTTTCCTAAACATAAGAAAGGTTTGAAATGTTTCTTTAGGAAAATTAATTTCATAAGGAGGTTTATCCCTAATTTTAATAATTTATTCAAGCCTATAACCTCTATGCTAAGGAAGTATGAAGTTTTCACTTGGACTAGAATAATGAAGGAATGTTTTGAAGAGATTAAGAAAGCCATTGCCCAAGATCCAACTTGTACAAGCCCTAATTTCTCAAAGGATTTAAACTTGTGTACCTTTATAAATGAGGAGGTAATCTCTACCATGATTACTCAATCAAATTAATAAAATTTGGAGTGGCCTATTGCCTTTTTAAGTCAAGGGTTGGAGGGTTATGAGGTAAGGTCTACTTATGCTAAGAAGTAAGTACTTTCAATTGTTATAAGTCTAAATAATTTTAGTCACATGCTATCTAACAAAAATATTCACATATTTATGCCTCATCCTAATTTTAAATACTTCCTTTTTATAAGATATTTGAATGAGAAAAGGGCTAGTTGGATCACAAAAGTAATAGAGTATGATGCACAAATCAAGCCAACCAATCTACTAAAAAGAAGAGGGCTATGTGAATAACTTGCTTCAGATTTAAAGGAATAAAAAGATGTTTTTTTATCACTCCATGATGACCATATAATAGGTACACCTCCATCAATAAGGAGTGAGACACAAGATATGATCCATTTTCTTCAAATCGGTGAGTATCCATAAGGCCTTGATAGATCTAGAATAAGTTACTTTAGATTGTAATATGTTCCTATGTAATTATTTATGGAGTGTTATTTACAAAGGAATTATTAGGTGTGTTGTTTAGGTGTGTTTAATTAAATCAGATTGAAAAAAAATTGCTTGAGTTTCATTATGGACCAACTGATGGTGACTTTGCTCCAAGAACCGCAACTACTAGGGTTATGAAAGCTAGATAATTTTGGCCTAGTTTAGTCAAATACACCTATGCTTGGGTAAGGATGTGTCAAAAGTGTGCTCTATTTGATGGTAAATAAAATATTGATGCCTTTCCTCTTCATCCAATTTAGGTTGATCAACCCTTTATGCAATGGGGTTTTGATTTCATAGGCCTAATCAGCCCACCTTCTAGTGTTGGCCATAAATGGGTGTTAACTACTATATATTACTTTACAAAGTGTGTATAGGTTGTTTCTCTCAAGGAAGAAAAGGAAAGTTTAGTTTTGGAATTTTATGAAGGCATAGTGATAAGGTTTAGATCTCCTTCAACAATAATTTTAGAGAATTCATTGGCTTTCCTTGGGATGAAGACAAGTGAATGGGATTTGAAACATGGAATATATCTTATTACCTCCTCCAAATATTATCCATAAGAGAATGGAATAGCTAAGTACACCAACAAGAATCTAATTAGGATCAAAAAGATAAAAATGGAGGAAAACCAAAGGAGCTGGCATTCCAAGTTAAAGACAGCTCTTTGAGATGATAGGATTACCCCAAAAAGAGCCATTGGAAACTCACCATACACACTTGTTTATGGGAGAGAAGATATACAATCTATTTCACTTGAGCTACTAGTCTTAGATCTCACTTATCATCTAGAATTGATGGCAAATGAAAGCATGAAAGTCAAGTTGTGTGAGTTGATGGAGCTTGAGGAGACAAGAGATCAAGCTATGCAAACTATGAGATCTCACCAAGATAAAAAAAGAGAGATATTTTGAAAAAAATCCATGTCAAGGAGTTTCAAAGAGGGAGCAATTATTATAATGTGGGATGAAGATAGAGCTAAGCCTAGAAGACACACAAATTTTGATGCTTTATGGAGTGGCCCTTATGTTATCACCCAATGCAAGCAATATGATGCTTTCCAACTCTTAAAGTTATATGGAGAGGAGATTCATATCCTAGTCAATGGGATATATCTCAAACATTGTTACTAAGGTTCTCCTCTCTTCTTGTACATAGTTTTTTTTTCCTTGTGTTCCCTAAGTGCTTATGCACATGTGTGTCCTTTGTCTTGTGTATTGCTTTGTCTTGTTTTTATGTAGTGTTGTGTGTTTTTTTAATGTGTTTTAGGAAATTCCTTTCTAGTTGTAATAAATCATTTATTGATTCCATTCGCCCATGATAGGATAAGGCTATTAGCTTAGTTAGTATAGTAGACATACTACCCTTATGAGTCACTAATTTGTTGACCAAATTTGACCTTTAAAACAAATTAGGGTACCCCTAGGTAAATAAATGGCTTTATATAAGTTTTGGGAAGAATAATATCTTTTCATGAGGTGTTTCATAGGTCATTTAATGTTATTAAATGATATATTAGTCTTGGTCATGAATTTCATTAGCCAACATGTCTTTTTGAGTCATTTTAGGGGTAAAAAAGGTACATTTAATGCTTTGTATGGGTTTTTTGGGAAATGTGAAGGTAAAAAAATATGATATCATGCCCCATGTCTACTTATTAGTATTAAATAACTAAAAAAATTAAATGATGATAGGTTATGCAGAAGAAAAGGTAGTTTTCTAGTGAAAGGAGAAGAAAATGGCACTTATATGCCTCCTTGGGAAGTGTACTACTTAAAAAAATTGAAATATGAATCTTCATAATCCCAATTCTCAAATACACATTTGAAATGAAATATAAGTGTCATTTTAATTCCAAAACCATTCTACTCTTTTTCACCTTTATTGACAAGTAAAGTGATTTATATGTTTTTGTTTGGTATGAATAACTCATAGGGTTTTAGGATAAATCCTTTTATGAGATGATAGTATACTTATAGAAATTAAATTTACTATTAATAGTGAGAATATTGATCAAATATTCTTTATTAACCATTTCTAACAAGTTTACTGTGGAAATCTACTAACTATATTGTGCATCCTATGGGTTTTGCTTCATTCTAAGAAACTCCATACAAAATAGTTGCTAAGGTGGGATCCCAAGGATGTTGAATTCCTTATTATATATTACCCAATCTCAATTTAATATTTCATGGTTTTTGGATGAGAAATATAACTCACTTTGCAAAAGGGTGTCACCATGTGCATTTTCAACTAAAGTGCTTCTTTTTTTGTTGAGCATGTTCTACTTTAGGGGTCTCATATAACTAGGAAATGGTATTCCACAAGTTTTAGTTCATGTGACCACATCCTTCCATGTTTTAGCTTCATCATGTCATCTCTTGGGTTTTTTTGAAGCTCTTCTTCCTCCATTGTCAACTCTTTGCCCAACTTCACTTGTAGTCACCTATATGAGCTTATTAAAATTATCCATGAAGTTGTAATTAGGGTATTTCAGATTTCCCATACATAAAGAGTTATAGAGAGTTCATATATATGCTTGTAAAAGGTGAAATTGTAGTCAAAAGTTCATCCACCATGCTACCTTTGTCATGAGATGCCCCTACCTATTGTATTCAATGTATATGTAAGTGCTTTTCATGTTGTGGAATATATGTTGGAGTTGGTTATAGGTGTTTATTGATGAATATCATGTATTTTAAGGTTTAAAAATGCATTTGAGTGGTTTTTTAAGTTATTTTCTAACATATTCTATCCTAATTCTATGTCTTGACTGCATAAAACATCCTAATGCACACCTATAGGGCCTTGTTGACACCATAATGATGTGTGAAAGGATAAAAACAATTTTCAAACCTCTTAGAACTTATAGAGGTGAATTTACATGCCTAATAGAAGAATAAAAAATTCATATTCATATGAAGTTTCATTTTTCTCATAGCTAGCTCACTGTTGGTGTACCAAAGCATTCACCTATAGGTCACTGAGTAGGGTGCTAAAGTGCTCCTATGAAAAGAAAGAAATAAATGAACACTTATTCAAGGCTATGGCATGATAAAGAAGTTTTTATATACCCATAAAAAGTGTATAGATATCAAAACAGGTGTATAACCATGTTGAACAGATTAATGACTATTATAAACTTTTTGTCCCTATAAGGGTAAAATAGAGGTTAAGAGGGTTTTGATGAATAACATATGATAGGGTCAAAATTGGTTTTAAGGTAGCCTAATAGCTTGTTTTTATAGCCTCTACATAGGTCAATGACCTTGAAAAATATTGGGGATAAAGAACAAATAGATATTGGTCAGTAAGAGGCCTAAAGTTGCCTATAAAACCACTAAATTTAGGTATAGATATCTATAGGCCTAAACCCAAAAGTGACCTTATGCTCTAGATTTAAAATCTTAGGTGATACCAACTTTGTTATTTGTTTCAAATGTTTCAAAATACATTCATGACATAAATTATCTTCAAAGGAATATATGGAGTTTTATTTACCATGCATAGACACTCCTAGTCTGTACATTATGTATATGTTGACCTATAGCCAAGGTTTAGAGGAAGAACATCTCAGTATAGGGAAATGACCTTGGTTTTAAGGTTCAATTGATTTTTGAAGGTTTACAAAGAATATTTTTGGGTCAATAACATGGTGTGTGACTTCAAAATGGATTCAATGAACCTTTCACTATAACAAAGGTCCAAGGAGAAAAAACACCTATAGGGTTTTATCAAGCCCATCATAACTGATTGTGTTGACAAAGATGAGAAGGTTAGGTTTATTGAACTGGACTTTATCCAAACATAAACACACATATTTAAAGCATTGATAATTGAGCACAAGGATTCATAGAGTATATTTATTCACTAGGACACAAGCCCAACTAAGCACATAAGCACCTAAAAAAATAGAAAAGTAGGGTTCCTCAGTCATGTTTGGAGTTACTCAGTCTTGAGGTTCAAATGTTCATGAGAATGACAAGAATGATATAGATGATCTATAAGATAGTGAAGTAGATTCAAAGCTTAGTTATATATTTTATTTATTTATTTAGACCTAAGAAAGAGATTTCCCTTACAAGTGCTTCTTTTGAATGATAAGCATAGTCAACAATTCATGAAGTCTGTAGGCAGAGTCTAGTTGAGGTGTTTGGAAAAGTTGAGTTGTTGGTAAAATTGAAAATGCTTTAATGACAAGTCCAAATTGTGTCTCTCATTTTTTCACTCATCATGAACATGTTTCAAGTGAGGAAATAATCACCTATAGGAGAGTGTCTCAGTCAGCACCTAGATAGGCTTAGTCTTGAAGTTCAAGGTATATAGTTAGGGCTGGAAAGAACTTGTACCTAATGCAAGAGCATGTGACACATTAATGAATGTCATGATGAATTTATAGGCTTAAAATAGGGGAAATACAAAGATTATGCAGGGTCCCAAGGCCCCTATACACACCTATAGTAGTGTTCTAGATATCAAGGGTAAGGAGAGAGAAAAGAGTAGACTTACCTAGGGATTAGGTGAAGGTTGAAATCAATGGAAAATGGTTGATGATAGGTAATATAGTGTTTAAAGAAGATCAACACTTACCCAAGATGGATATATAATTTACCTACTTTTCTAAGGGGATATAAATCCATACATAAGCTAGGAAACCTCTTTTCAAAATTGAGGAACATGTGGAATCCAAGGAGAAAAATGTTTTTGGATGAAATCAAAGCTCCATAAGGTCAGCTAGTCTAAGAAAATTAGACTTTGGCAAGATGAGCTAATGAGGGAAAATTGAGAAAAAAATTTGTTGTGGAGATTTGGAAACCTCATAGAAAGATATGATAGGGTGTATGAAAGGGAAATTGATGCCATAGAATCACTTAATCAATCTCAAACTCCTTAAGGTGACCAATTGCTCATGCACACAACCCAAATAGGTAGGCTTTCACTAGGCCTAATTGGAAAATGAGAAAATAGGATGAATGAGGGTGTTTGGAATACTATATAGTGGCTTAGTAAACTCAAATTAGGTGTGAATATGCATAATACATCAACCTACCTATGAGATACCATTCAAAGTAGCTCAAACCAATAGGGCGCATGGTAAGCCTATTAGGATTTGGGAAGGTCTAGTGTCAAATGGTAGTACATATTCACTCCTATCCTTTGGTGAATTATCTATATGGTTAAAGTAGGTTATGGAAGTCAATATACACATGATTGAACTCATATAATGTAGATAAACACACTAAAAATCCATTTATATCCTAAAAAGAAATCAAACATGAAAAAGGAGTAGAATCAAGCTCAAAGAGATGTGTTCAAATGCTTAGATATTTTCCAAGGTTTTGTATGGGATTCAAAGGGATTAAAAGAGTTTATTAGGGTCCCTTAGAATTAATTTTATGCAATTTTAAGGTAGGTTCATTGTCAGAGATTTATGAAACAAGATTAAGACTAGAAACTGTTCAAACCCCTACTAAACCCTTAACCAGGACCTGATAGAGAAACCAAGCTTTAGAATCTATTGAAATGACATAGTTTTGTAATGAAATATACTAGATAATGAATATTATCATCTCAGGTCATCTTTCATAAAAATTATCTATATGAAATTGTAGGGATAACATGTAAAATAGGGTTTTTATCACCATTTTATGTGTTTTGTAGGTTTTAAAGAGGATTTGAAGATGAAATAAAGTTTGAGGGGAGCATTAGGACTTATAATAACTCCATATGGACATTTTATTTTAGGAAAAAAATCCTAAATGTCCAAACTAGAGCTCTCCTTTTCACCAATCAAAACTGGTATAGTGAATACAAGGTAAGAAGGGTGAAAACTCTAAGTGTGACCATTTTTAAGGTGTACCTAAGTAGTATAAGGACATGGATATCATTTTAAATTATTTTTAACTCCATCTCACATATTTTCATGGAAAACTAAAGGCATTTTTGAAGCCAAGTATGAGAGGTGACTGAAAATGGAGTTTTTATATTGTAGACAGTGATGGTTCCCTTCCGGGAGTTTCAAGATGAGTAAAAATGAAAAAAATGCATGAAATTGAATTAATAAATACCTTAACTCTTTTCCTAATCATAATACCTATCATTATTTAGTGGTGAGACATTCAAACAACTCTAAATGATGAAGGTAGTTTTCTAAGCCAAGATTGAGAGTTTTATGCCACTTTTGATCACTTTCATGATTTGTGTGGACATTTGGACATCTTAACATTACATGGTTCATTTCACATATCTTTATCATTAAAATTTAACCTATTTTAAAATATTTACAAGTGTCCAAGTTACCTTTGGACTTCTTTTGTCTTGTTTTTCTCTCAAAGGCTATATATATGGACTCTTTTGGCTCTTTTGAGCAACCTCCATTGGTTGATGGTGAAACCTTGGCCGAATTTGTACTTGAATGAATCTTGAAGAAATAAAAAATTGATTTTTCCTACTTACATTCTATAAAATTGGGTGTCATTACAATCTTGTTGGTCTTGTCTAGTGGAAGATGATCTTTTCTAGCATGTTATCTTTGATTGTTGACCATGTGTGTAGAAGAGTGGATGTTATAGGTCTGTTTTAGTGTTATTTTAAAGTTTAGGAGTGTTTAAAATTTATCTATGATTTAATTCTCTCAATTAATCATTAATTTCTCTCCTAAGTATCAAATACCTTATTGAGCCTAGCTTATGAAACACTGATGTGACAATGCAACTTGAATTGTAAGTTTTATGTGAAAGAAGCCTTGTTTATCTCTAAGTAGTATCAGTTTAGTTCATAGGAGGAAAAAAAATATTTGTGTATCAAATTATTTTATCTTTCTTATTTATTTTATCACCCCTTTTCATTCAAAATTGATAGGTAATAAAGTACTACAAAGAATGCATGAAGAAAACTAGCCCTTCTAGAGATTCATCTCAACAAATAATTACCCACAACAAGAAAATTGTTTCCACTATGCCACTTACATTAGGAGAGCTATGAATATCCTCAAGGGATGAAAATATAATTGATAATAGCATATTTTTGACCTTCTTAGCAAACTAGGTCAACTTGGTTGACGTAGTGTAGTTTAGGGTCACTTTAACTCTTTAGGTTTGTTAGCCTTCCAACTGACCTAACATTGACTTTAGGCATTAGCTCAAAAAAGTGATAGGTAAACCAAGTTGACATAGCACAATAAAAATTTCTAGATGATTTTATGGTTAGTTCTACCTATAAATATAAGGTCATTTTGGTCATTATTAGAAGATGCAATCAAGAGTTATTATTCACTCGTGCTTCTTCACAATCTACTCTTTGACTATTCTACTTGAGGAGTCTTAACTTAGGTTTCTTATTTTTGAGAATATATTATTATGGATAGGTCTAGATGATTTTACATAATATATTTATCCTTATAAACCATAATAACCTCTTGCAAAGCCCCATTTTCCAAAGGAGAGATTGAATCATGATGGGTTCATATTCAGGTAAGTTTATTATAACTTTGTTCTCCTTTATTTTAGTAGATAGAAGTAGCATAAGTGTTGGCTTGAATAATATCACTCTTCATATTCTATGTTTTAATGTGTTACTCATATTTACTTTATTTGAAGTTACCTATACATATTTTATTGCCTTTCATCTAACCCCTCAATTTGTGCCACAAGCTTTGGTGTCCACTAGATTACTTTACTTTTCTTATTATTATAATAGTTTACATTATTGTTTGTTAGCATAAGAGAAATATCAAATCATAGGAATATTTTAGGGTTGTTGCATGATTATGTTAGACTATAGGATATATAAGCCTTCTTAGCATGATATGTTGTGACAAGTGATTCAAGTGATCCCTTAATTGGGTCTAGTGGATCCCCAAATTGGTCATGTTCCCACTTAATAAATGTATACCCAATCAGAAGTGTAGGTGTACTCTATCCTATACTATCTAGGATTAATTCATGTATATCATGCAATTTTGATTGCATATAGAAGCCACCAAGAGACTAGGGTCAGGCCTCCACTTCCAAACACATGGACTATCATGCCATTTCATACCATTATTTAAATACCATTTAAATCCATAACCACCAAGATCACATTCCATCATCATCCACCATATTGAGGATTAATTGAGTCATGACTAATTATATGGTTACTACCAAGTGTAATGAAATTATAGTTCTTAGGGAATATCTTGAGGATCTATCTAGCTCTACCTCCAAAAAAGGGAAATGTATCTAATAAAATCTCAATATATTTTGACAAATCTTATGATATAATTTATCAAATTGAAAACACACCTTACAAATCTCATTGATGGATCTTCTCAAAACATCCCTTATGCATCAGGAGATACTCACTCAGGTCTTGAATGGCCTAAAATTCCCCAAATATATTGACACCAATCATTTTTAGGCATTAGAGGGTCATTTTTAACCTTTACAACAAATTACATTTAGTGTTCAGGACATGTCACCCATCAACCCCCATTATAACTATCCATTATTCATAGAAGATTCCATATCCAACCACCTCATTTCTCAAGTGTTCATGGATGGAGGGTCTATGTTGAACTTATGCAATTTATAAATTTTAAATAAATTAGGGTATTATGAGGATTTTTTAGGGCCTACTTTGATTATTATAAAAGTGTATGATGACAATGAATGACTATCTGTGAGAACCATCTACCTTACCATTACCATCAGACCCATGATACACCAAACCTTGGTTCATATTATGGACATAGATCTACCCTATAATATATTATTGGGTTGCCCATGGATCCATGAAATGTAACACATCCCATCTAACCTGCATTAATGTCTAAAAATTTTACATTTAGGCATGAAAGTCACCATTTTTAGGGAAATAAAATGTTTCTAAAATTGTCAAATGGGTCAATCCTCATCTTCTTACTACTATCCTAACATTAACAATGCTACTCCAAATCCATTAACTACCAAATATATATCCCTTGATAACCTTATACTTACTTTTGATCTATTTCTTGAAGTCACTCATCTAAAAATCACATTCACAAGGTGTGAGGAATATGAATACAATTTTTTTTGTGACTTACCTTTATCCACACAAATCTATAGGTCCTTAACCATGAGGAAGATTAATCCACTTATATATCAATTTGGAATGATAACTTTCTCTAATGTAGGGTTAATATTAGAGGAACATATTGATGAATTAGATGAATCATGGCTTGTTCTATGAAATGAGGCCCTCCCATCTTACAACCAAAGATACCCCTACATCCATAAAATGCTGTAAAATATGTATTATCTAGGACAAAGACTAAGGAGACATGAGTAAGGAAGGATTTAACCAATCATGGTTCAATAATGTCCCCAATATCTTATCTTAGGGTATAGACCATTTGATAATAACTTAAGAAATATCATCGGGAATACTAATTTAGTCCCTAATGAGTGTCTTTCTGATAAATAAATTGAGATGGGATCCATTTGTAGTTGCTACAAGGAGCTTACTACCACTAACCTTTTTCATGATACTATCATCACCACCATCAATATATCCTTCTACTATCCCTCATTAATAAAATAGGATCAAAATTAGGATCCATCCTTTGAACTATTTCAAAATGATGAGGCCAACTAGAATTCTTGGGAGATCAAGATTTCATGCCTTCTAATGATCATAAGAAAGGATTTTCCATTAATATTTTCTAGTCTACATATTTTAGGGAATAACAAGTACCCCATAATCAAATTGAATAACAATAATTTCAAGATTAAAATCCACCTCAAGGCCTAGAAGATTCTTCACTAGCATCAATTGAGTTAGAGTCCTATGATGAAATAGAAAAGGCCATTCTAGATGGTTTTGCATTAGATATCCTAGACCAATGATTAAATCCTTATTTCCAAGATCAATCCCCCTCTATCTTCAGGGATGTGATTGAAGTCAATATTGGGAATGAACAACATCCCAAAATAATTAAATTAGGGGTAAACTATTATTAAATGAATCAATGAATTCATAGACATCTTTACATGGTGTTAATCCAACATGTTAGGGCTTAATCCTTCCTTAGTTTTACATCACTTAGTTTTGCATCCTCACACATAATAAATCAAGAAAAATTTATGAAAGATGCACCCAAAATCAACCCTATTAGTTAAATAAGAGTTGAAAACATTCTTGGAATCTGGGTTTATCCAGCCCATTGATTATTTTGATTGGATGTCTAATATTGTCCCTATGACTAAGCCACAAGGAGGAATCTACATTTTTACCAATTTTTGAGACATTAATAAGGAATGTCTTAAACATAAATTCCCTCTCCCAAACATCAACATGATTGTGGATTCAACAATAAGATATGAAATTTTGTCTCTTATAGATGACTTTTTGGGATACAACTAAATAAAAATTACACCCAAAGATCAACATAAAACATCCTTCATTACTCCATGGGGGACCTTTTATTACCAAGCCATGACCTTTAGACTCAATAATATAGGGGCCACCTATCAATGGGTTATGACTATTATATTCCATGATATTATGCATGATATAGTTGAATATTATGTGGATGATATCTTGGGGAAGTACAGACTAAAATCAAAGCATCACATAGTTTTAAGAAGAAAATTTGAGTGGTTATATGAGTATAAGGTTAGATTAAATCCAAAAAAATGTGTATTTGGCATGACTTAAGGTGAGTTACTTAGGTGCATTTTATCTAGGAGAGGCATAAAAGTCAATCCAACAAAAGTTAAATCCTTTATATAAATGCCTCCTCAAAATCTAAAGTAGATTTAGAGTCTTTAGGGTAAGTTTCAAGATACCTTATGCTTTATCTCTCAGCTCATGGATAAATGTTACCCCTTCACCCATATCTTAAAAAAGGGGACTCATTTTGATTAGAACTCTAAATGTCAACATGCCTTCAATAATCTCAAGTAATATCTAGAAAATACACCCATATTATCCCCATCTATTATGAGAAGGCCCATACTACTATATATCTATACAAATCTTTATGTGATAGGTTCCTTACTGGCACAACATAATGATAAAGCAAATGATTAGAAAATTTATTTCCTAAGTCACACTTTGATCTCATATAAGCTAAATTGTACTCCAATTAAAAAATCTTATCTATCCATTATTTTGGCCTCACAAAAGCTTCGGCATTATATGTTAAATATTCAATTTTAGCTCCTTGCTAAGGTTGACCCTCTCAAATATTTTCTATCAAAATCAATTCTCACAAGATGAATGTCTAAGTGGATAATGCTACTAAATGAGTTTTATATTTAATATGTTCATTGAAAGGACATTAAGGGATAGGCAATAGATGATCAACTTATAAAGGCACCTCTCATGGTGAATAAACCTCTTGTTATAGCCTTTTTAGATGAATACATAGTGAATACTATAGAATAAACTAGCTAGAAGTTATATTTTGATGGATATTTTAATATTCATGGATAGGGAGTTAGCATCCTTCTCATCACCCCTTAAGGTGACATTAATCCCAAAGCCTTCTACCTCACTTTCTTATGTACTAAAAATATTTTTGAATATGAGGCTTCAATCACTGGTCTTAAATTATCCATCTAATTGAACATCCAACATCTTCAAGTATTTGGGGATTCAAAATCAATAACCAAACAAGTTAATGAATAGTTCCAGACCAAAGATGATAAATTACTCCCTTACAAGTAATTGGTTGATCAGTTAAAATAGAGTTTTCAATCTATTAAATTTGAATAAGTACAAAGAGGGAGAAATAAGGTAGCTCATTCAATGGCCACCATCAAATCTTTAATTAATCTCATAAAAGACATCCTCATGGAATTTTAGATGTTCTATAGGAAAACATATCTCCTTCAAAAATTTATTCTTTTTTTATCCCAGTCTCCCTTAGTATCATGATATATATAACTATCTCTAAGACAACATCCTTCTACTAAACCTTAATTGCCATCAACGTAAGGCCTTAATCCACCATACCTCTTGTTACACTATCTTTGGAAGAATGCTATATCAAAAAGGCTATGATGGGACTTTGTTGAGATGCTTGAACTTAAAGGAGGCTTCTCTTATGATCAAGGAGGTCCATGATAATATATGTGGATTCCATATCATTGGAATGGCCCTAGCCAATAAATTACTCAAGACTGGATCCTATTTGCCTACCATAGACTAGGATGCCTACCAATACATGTAGAAATGTTTAGATTGTCAAAAGCATATAAATATTACCATTCACCCACACAAGAATTACAACCTATTATGATTCCATGAACATTCTCTATTTGGGGACTATATTTGATTGGCAAGATCAATCCCACATCATTTGATGGTTATAATTTTATTATTATAGTTATGGTGTATTTCACTAAATGGGTAGGACTAATGTCACTTACTTATACCATAGGTATTCTAATTTCTAAATTCATCTTGAATCAAATCTTTTATTTTTTTATAATTCATACTAGCATCATATCAAATAGCATTAAGTTCCTCAAAAATCAAGTAGTCAAGGCCTTCTACAAGTGGTATCATATCAAGAAGCACTTTTCTATCTAATATTAACCCTATGGAGATAGAAAATCTAAATAAATAAATAAAACTTTTATCAAATTCTCAAGAAAATGGTTAATGATGCAAGAAGGAAATGGCACTTGCAATTATATCCTACATTCTAGTCTTATAGAATAAGTTTCTAAACACCCACTAGGGCCAATTTGTACTCATTGGTGTATGGAGCAGAAGCTATCTTGATAGTAGAAGTAGATTTCCCTTGTTTAATAATCTCATTACAAGGTATTATAATTGATCATAATTTTAGAGAAGAGTGATTACAAAAATTTGAGCTCCCAGATGAAAAACATCAAAGGGCCCTAAATCACCTATGGGCATCCTAGAACAAATTAAAAGGCCAATATCACAAGAAGATCTACTCTTGAGACTTTTAAGTTGGTGATTTATTAATTAAAAAAAATTAAAAAAATATCAATGTAGATAGAGATATGAAAGGAAAATTTGAAACCAATTGGCTCGAGACCTATATAATAGTTACTAAGTTTGGATCTAAAACCTATAAGTTAGCTACACTAGATGGTGAAGAAATTGATGATCTAATGAATATAATACATTTGAAATATTTATATACTTGATGGGATCCTAGTTTACCTCTATCTATTAGTCCTCACCCTTAGGGGCATATCCATTTCCATCCCACATCTCCCCCTTCACTCTATTCATTTCTCTCATATCTAATCTTGGTCTTAAAAGTGGGCATCCATTATAGTTTTTTTATGCAGTAATAGGAGATAAATATCTTAAAGGGAGATAAGTCATTGATTGATGTGTAAAGAGAATGTTTTTTGGGGAGTCCTCTAGAGTATATTTATTTATTTCATATATCCCCCATACTATCATAGACTTATATGTGTACCCTTCATCCTATCACATTCGCATGTCTATCATTCATCCTATCATCCAATTACATCCTCTTTGGTGAGTGCATCTTCTCTTAGCCTCAAGATAATCCTATACTTGTACATCTTGGATAGGCTCCTAGAAGTCCTCTAGGGAACTAATGAATTAACTATAAGAATCTCTCTCTGAATGTCACTACAAATTATCTTAGTGACACTAAGACCTCATATAAATATCTATAATACTGCACCTCCTACATCAGCCTCATGATAATCCTCATAACATCTCTCATCCCACTAGCTTACATAGCTTCATCTACCTCCTCCTTGTCATTCTCAACCAGATATAGCTCACCTATCAATGATCCAATCTAATCATACATTTGGCCTGTCTACACCTATAGTGTGTAAATCTAGGCATCCCTACTCTGAATCTGGGCCTATAGAGTAGATATATATGATTATAAGGTCGACACTCAGCTCTATAAGTGTATTGAAATTACGTATATGTTTACAAAAAATAATTATATATCATACATAATAAGTAAATATAAGAGATCACACAATAATAATTGACAACAAAGTAGAATACTGGATAATATAGTAGAGCCACTTTGAGGGGGCAAACTCCATAATAATACAATATGAGTAGAATACATAATATGATGATTAAAGACTAACCACTACCTCCTATATATAGTCTAATTATCCATGGTTATTCCATAAGATGACCTAACTAAGAACATAGATAAATTTAATAAGAATATAAAATAGGTATGTAAGCCATAATTTGGACACACATATCCCAAGATATGCTAAAGGTTAAGGGAATAGAAATAAGCCTACTACCTGTGTTTATGCCTAGGCTAGATGACCATCACTTTACATTATCTATCCTTGTATTTAGGCCTATAATTGTCCTAGTCAGCCATAATCCTTGTAATATCTATGATCTAATTCTATATCTCTTATTGGAGGCACTCTAATAAATATCTCTCATCCTTAGTCAAAGGTGGTTGTGATGGTCTTTCACCATCCCCACTCCCACTAGCCCCAGCATGTGTCCCTCCAACCTATGGAGCTTGGGCCCCACTCCCTCTAGTATAACCTCCTATAGTTTCCTACCTACCATCCATGTGAATCACATCTAGCCCTCCTTGGCCATCCTATCCATCTTACTCTAGAGAATTTCCCCTCCTCTATCTCTATAATCATTCATGTGCTTGTATCACTCTCTTCACCACTCCCCTCCATCTCACTAACCTCCACTATAATAATCACATATGCATCTTATTTTATCACCATGTTATATACCTTGATGTAACATCAAGATCTGTATTAGGCATATGGAAGTCTCACAAAACTAGGGAAAGGGTGTCATAATTAGTATGTGGAAAGAATCTATCAACTATCCTTCCCCACTATGGCCTCTCTTAGTCACTCCTAGAAAAAATGTGCTCCTCTCCCAACATGTCTTGAGGAAGCTCAAATTGTCTTTGTACATTATGATAATGAAACCTCTATATAATTAAGTCTTTGTGGCCTTTTAGGTAGCACTTGGTCAATATATAATGGGTCACCTTCACCTCATCATCTCAACCAAAATTTAAACCCCTTACGACATCCAAGTAATATGCTCAAGATGTAAGCTATCAAAATCCCATTTTTAAAATTACATCTCCCTCACATGGCCCCTCTACACACCTAGTAGAATATGCCAACCAAAAAACATATGTTATTATGGATCCCTTACTTATTGAGTCCCTAAAATCAAGTGGATCGTAATGTCCTCCTAGATCTATATTTGAAGTAATAGAGATGAACCCAAACTTGTTTCCCCTTTGTATTCCCCTAGATGGAACTCCTGGTAAAGGCGAGTTAGTAACACTAACCCCTATGCAAAAAACCTAAAGTATTGAACCATGTCTACCACCATGTCTCCCAAATCTAGATGAAACCACTAACCATTCTTGTCCAACAAGAGTATGGTGGTGACAAGAGCCATAAAAACTAGGATTAAGAAATAAATTTTCCACTCTGATAAGAATCTATCAATATCCACATAATGATCTCATACACCAACCTAAAATCCCCCTGTCAATCTTTAAAGTATTTCCACTAATGTGTGTGATCACTAGTAGATCCATTCTTATCTCATTAGTAATCCTAAAATGTGGTAGATGTCTTCTAACATCATCATCATCTCCCTGATAACAAAGTGGAAGGTGCTCATCTTTAAGTGCCATCACTCCACTAGTGTAGTGATAAAGGCCCAACTGATACATACCATTGACATTATAGTAATATAATGAAAACTCATTAATTCCAACACCCCATAATTGACAACTATTAGTTGATGTATCTCATGGAGCACCACAAGATATTTTAATCATGATGCCATCAAACATAGGCCCTCTTGCACCAATCACCACACACCACATCACTAAATATATTCCATCACAAATCTTAACATGTTCATTACTTCCATCCACCTATCTATAGTAATACCAATCCATACTTACCCTTCACTTTCAACTAACACCTAATTCCCCCTAAACCATGCTAAATTATCCTAACCCCTTTTATCTTACCTAACTTCATTAACTTCCCAACTCATCCCTCTTATCCCAACCCATTCCTAACCATCCCAACTCATCCCTCCCATCCTAACCCATCCCAAACCATCCCAACCCATCCCAAACCATCCTAACTCATCCCAAACCATCATAACCCATTTCTACCATCCAAATCCATCCTAGCCCTTCCTAAATCATCCCTCTCTCATCCTAACTCATCCACCCATCCAAACTCCTCCACCCATCCTAACTCATCGCAACTCATCCACCTATATTGACTTATCCACCCATCCTAACTCATGTACCCATCCTAACTCATCTACCCATATAGACTCATCCACTCATCTTGACTCATCCCTCCTATACTGACTCATCCACCCATCCTAACTCATCCACCCATCCTAACTCATCCACCCATCCTAACTCATTCACTTGTCCTAACTCATCCTAACTCATCCACCCATCCTCACTTGTCTTGACCCATCCCTCTCATCTCTAACTATCCTAACCCATCCTTAACCACCTCTAAACCTATCTAACCACCTTAAATTAATCCTAACCATCTAACACCCACTTACCTAACCACCTTTAAACCCCCAACCAACCATCTAACTCATATGTATACCTTCCACAACCATTTTTCCCACTATTGTAATATCATAATTTGTAAAAATTCCCTCACTAGCAACCTCGATAAAATCACCATTCAAGTTTTGTGGTTTTACATAATTATGGATTTAAAATATGGTTATGTAAAAACATAATTACCTAAACCATGATATTTTAATATCACAATTCTAAACTTGTGATATTATAATACTGATACTAACTACATAACTCTATGAGTCATGTCTATAATAACTAGCATCCAAAAACTACAAAAATCAAGAAAACATTTGATAAAATCATAATCTAGGGTTTGGTTAATCACGAGTGGTCCTACATCCTCAAGTCTTTGGTGCTCTTAAACTCTTTTATTATGGTGAGAAGCTCAAGGGATCTGGTCTATGGTCCTTGGGCTCAAAGTCAATTTTACTAAAGTCAAAAGCTAAAATAACACTCTTTTTTCCACCCTTTTGTCTTATATGACCCTCATTTTCATTTTACCCCCCCCTTCATCACACCTTCACCCCCAGAACCCCCTATTATCTTAACTTGTCAAATATAAACCTTGTTAATTTAATACATTACCTCAACATTATTAAACTTATCCTCCTTCAGTTGTTTGGGGTATATTTCTTACCCATTATCCAACATCATCCAAAATCAAAACTACATCAAACTAAGGTATCCTAAGACTATGTAGGACATACCTAGCCATGGTTTTGTGACCATAGATAGCTTAGCCACTATTAACCTCAATCCTCATCCTATCACTAGACCCATCACTCCATCCTCAAATGTCATTTTAAGCTACATACCTTATATAAAATGTCTTCTTGTCATTAATCAACCCATTTTATCTTAGTCATCAGTCTTCAAGACATTCCTGACATGTGTCCTTGTTATGGGAATTATCACTAGAATGTCTTTTCATTTTCTATACAATATCTCCATCTTTAGAATTTCATCTTCTCAATCAAGCTCCTTTTTAGACATTAGTCATTTATCTAAAACCCATCTCTCACAAATAATCCAATTTGTGCCCTTGATCCTAAACATGGGGCATATAAATCATAGCTACATCATTATTTAGGGCATCCCAACCCCATCTTAGTATCTTGGTCTCTGATGGGTGTCATCAATACCCTTAATTTAATAATGTCAATTCAAGGCTGGAATCTAAAGGTTGTATGCAAAAGGAGAGATAGATATTTAGAAAATGGTTTCTTCTACCACACTCCACACTTTATAGGAATTAAACATCAAACTTACAAAAATTAAAAATCACACTTGATGAAATCAAATGACACTTATAGAAAGTAAATCAAACCTATAGAATTTAAAGAACACTTGAAAAATGTAAATTTTTAAATTGAAAATAAATGATAAACACATAAAATACCTATAGGTCTAAAATAAACTATGTTGGGTGAATATTTTGTCATCAACTAACTGATGACAAAATGGGTATATCAACCACAACATAGGGAGATTTACGCCATGAAAAGTGTGGGTTTACTAGATCTGGATGAGGTAAATCTCTCCTCTCATCAAGGGGAGGTTCCCTATAAATATTTATATGCTGGATACGTATATATAATTAAGCAGAAAATAACACATGGGGTGGTATAACAACGTCTACCTCTCTTTTTTCAGAGGTAATGAATAAAGAACAAAAGAGGGAAATCCTAGTCCTTAGCTAACAACATTCCTCTTCTTTCAGGAATGGTATCAAATGAGAAGCATAAAATCACCTGAAGTAACAAAGTTCACAAGAATGCTCACGTAAGCACAAAGTCTCCTGTAGCCTCCTTCACTGATTTAGAACAAATGTAACCATAGAATGAAATGAAGCACAATTTCTCCACCTGTTACTACAAAAGATAACTGAATCACAAAGATGAAAATAGCTCAAAGTCTATCCTCTACCTCTTAAAAATGCTCTCAGATAATATTGACACATCCACTTTGCTTATTAGATCAGATAAACAAGATATTACTAGGAAAAAGGACATAAGAACTGTTTCCTAAATAACACAGATAATCTCAACACAAAGTCTGAAATAAACATGTTTCTCATTCATTTAACAAAATCTGATTTACAAGTTTGAACACAAAGTCTCAAAAATTTCTTCAATTTTGGCAGAGTGTTTGCTCTTAATTTTTCCATGATTCATTTACAAAAGAGGTCTCCACTATATATAGGGAGAAACTCTCAAAATTCATAAAATAATAAAATACAAAAATATCCTAGTCAAAGATGATTCATCTTTGACTTTGAGATATTTTTCTGAACTTTTTACATGTAATTACATATTACAAAATTGCATGCACTTTTCACAAAATAAAAGTGCATAAGGAAAGAAGAGAGAAGGGAGAAAATAATTTCAGTTCTTGCTACCATATTTCTTCATATGAACATCGTACATAGTAATAGATGCTTGAATGCCTATGTTGTCTGGCGTAACCATGTTCTTAGAGATGACTCTGGCTCTGATCAAGGTGTCCTTCAATGCTGTGATGGCCTTAGCATGACCAGTCAGCCTAGATTTTAGATTATCGGGAGTCAGCTAAGTATCCAGGATATTGTCCATCAAGGTCATTGAGAAGGCCTTTTCCTCAAAATCTCTCTGAATCATCCCTTTGAAACTCTAAATCATTTCTTCTATGGAGAGAAATTGATTATCCCTCAAAGTTAGGTTGCAAGATAGTTCCTCCACTTTATTGAGTAGGCCCCTGTCTCTCTTCTCGCTAGCATCTCTAGAAGCTTTGAGATCCTTGATTAAGTCCTTGAGTACCTAGATCCTAAAGATCAGTGACTCCTTGATCTCAACATAAGAGTCTTTGTTGGAGATGACATCGATAGATATCAGAGTGCTCTTCTTCAAATCCTTCATCTCCCTCCATTTACTAAGATCCTTCTCTGAACTATCGACCTCCAGAGAGATAAGAGAGAGAAGGTCATCTAATTCAGCCCTCACCTTTTTCATCTTGTCTATTTTCTCTACAACCTCTGCAAGCAAGGAAACTCCCTGAGTATGCATTTTTTTAATATAATCCTCCAAGACTTTCCCCTTCAAGTAAATTTTCTCTGCCTTTTGAATGACAGGGTCATCTACGGAGAAGGCCTTTGGAGTTGCCACTTCAGGGGGAAGAGTGAACCTCCTTATTACTGCCCTCAGCTACTCTGTCTTGGCCTTGTAATAATATTTCATTTCCTTTTCTCAGTCAAACTTCTAGACCATGATGTCCATAGCAGACTGAAGGTTGCTTTTCACACCTTCCTGAGTAACTTTGCCAAGTTTGACATGAGAGATGGAATAGCTGCTCATTTCAAAACCCTCAAGGGTTACGTCCTGTGGAGGCTTGGCAATTTCCAAAAAAAATTGTCCCTTTTCTTCAACTAATTTGGAAAGGATCCTTGGCCTCTTAGGAGCCTTAGCTTTCACTGGCACTATTCTGCCAAAGTCAAAGTCATCTAGAGAGATGGATAACTTCTTCCTTTTGGGTGTGAATGCTGAAATCCAAGGCAGGAGAGAAGAAGTACCTATCCTGGTAATAGTTCCCTTAGCCGGTGTTACTATGGTAGCTTCTACACTGTTAGTGGTGACAGTGGTCACAGTCGAAGTGACAGGTGAAACTGTACCAACTACTGATTTTGGCTCTTGGGGAGAACTTTCTCCTAGATTGAAAGAGGGAGATGTCAAACTTGAAATGGACCAAGAGGAGTGAGGAGTACCTACAGAAGTGCCCTGAGGATTGCTAAATATAACCCTAAAAAGAGAGGTAGCTCTAGAAGAGGGGACACTGATAGGAGAGAGAGAAGGAGAAGCCATAGGAGATTGAGGTGGAGAAGGAGAAACACTCCTAAGTGGTTGTGCTTCTTCTTGTGAAGGCAGAGGTTTAGTGTTTGGCTGTCCTATTGATCGATCATCTATTTCCATTGGCTGAGCTACCTGTGTCTGAGGGCTTTATTCTTCAATTCCTTTAGCTTCCACTTCAAGCTCTTCAGTAGTCTTCAAATTTTTGGAAACAAAGATGATTCTAAGCTTGTGAGGCCTAGAAGGAGAAGGAACATCACCTTTGTTCTTGGTCTTATTCTCTGCCTTCCTTTTCAACTCTACTTGGTACTCAGCCTCAGATCCCATGATGAATTCTTTCAAGATGATCCCTTTGGCTACTAACCAATCATTGGTGTTAGCCAAGATTGGTTCAAATATTTTTCTCAGAGAAGTTAGTTCCTTTTGAGACCACTGAGTTGGAAGAAGAGGGGAGCTAGCAACCTTTTAAGCCAGGTATCTGTTATTGATGATGTTTCTATCATTGACCAAATTAGAGGGGATCTCTGCAAGCCCCAGATATTCAATCTACTCTAGGGTCAGCCTACAATAGTCCATCTTTTTGATCTCTTCGGTCATCCTTAGGTCTATCTAGATGTCCTCAATCATGGGCTTGTGAAACTGAGTCTTCCACCTAATTTTGTCCTTGACTCCCCTGTAGTCAAATTTATCTCTCCTCTTCAACTACTTTAGGGTGACCATCTGCATTTTTATTTCCATGACTTTAGCTTTGGCTACTATTGCAATGGAATACCTGCCAATTTGGATTGGAAACCTGAAACCTAGCTTTTTCAGCTCCATTTGTCTAGTGTGCATGACAACTAGTTGTCGACAAAATTCTATTAGAACCAATTTGTTAGAAGGGAACCTAGGGAGCATATAGGGGTAGCCTTGGAAAAAGTCAACCTAGAGATAGTAGAAGGTGGGAAATTGTAGGAACATACACCCATAGTCATTGATGACTATCAAAGCCTCATCTGATACTCTCTTCTGCTCAAGCTGAGGGTCAAAAGGGCATATAAATATAGAGAAGAAGGCATCATTTACCCTCTTAAAATGGTGGGTTGACCCTTGAAGTGTCAACTAGGGGTAATAGGAGTAGACAGGGGCCATATTTCTATCCCCTTCAGTTGTTAAGCCCAGAAAGATTCACATTACGGCAGCTATGTACATAAGGTACGAAGTCATATAAAATTTGGAAGAATTCTATACCTTGGTTAGTTGCTCATGGAGGGCATTACTAATCTGCTCTCCCTAAAAGATGACCTGCTTGCCTTAGAGGATGATCTTGATGAATGGGTACATCCATTCATGGAACTGCGAGGAAGATGGGAGGCCCTGCACTCTGCTAAGAAGGGTGATCAAGTCACCAACTTCTTCAATGAAGTCACTCCTCAAGAAGTTCCATGGCCATCTAGAGAGACCAGACCTAGGTGTCTTTAACCACCTATTGTTCATGAATTTCTTTTTCGTCTCAGGGTCTTTGTCGTATTCCTTTTAGGCTTCTACAAAGTCAATCTTCAGTACTTCAGTAGTAGGAGGACACATGAAGACTTTGTCTATGAATTTGGGATCTAGCCAAATTATCATATTGCCACTGGCATCTGAGACTGACCTTGTCTCCTTATTGTAGAAGTAGGCACATTAGAGAGTGAACTCTATATGATGTATTGCCACTGGGAAAGTAGCAACCAGGTGGATGTTGATTTTGACGATCCTCTTTATTTCGGTGCTTGGGTTCATCACCTTCATCTGAGCTATAAACTCAGCCATGTCCATGTGGCCAATTTTGGTGTCCTAGATGTCATCGACATTGGAAGTGATCGAAGTGAGTGGGAAGATGCCCTAGTATTTATACTTCATCATTTTTGCCTTTTTTGGAGATGCTTCCGACATTGGAATTGGCTTTGGTCGAAGAGGTGTTGACGAGTAAGAGTTCTCTAAAGGTACTGCAGTCATGATCACGAGATTAGGGGAGAGGGGATGAATTGGAAAAAATGCATTTTAAGTGATCATGGTCAATGGAGGTCACTTAAAAAGGTTGGGTCAGAAAAAGGCACAAGAAATGAGGCAGAAAGGGAAAGAAAAGTACAAGACAAAAAATTCTCCAGAGTTGGAAAAATCCAGAGGAGGAATGTATGGGTGGCAAAATTTGATGCCCCTGCAAGTTGGAGTGATAGAGTGTAAGGGCAGTAAAATTTGCTGCCCATGCAAGTTTGGCCTGCACAGGTGGCAAATTTTTCTACCTTTACAAACTGGGAAGAAAGTAGGGGTGGCAAATTCTACCACCCTTGCAAGGATGGCCTGCACGGGTGGCAAAATTTGCCACCCATACATATTAGGAGAGAAACATGTAGGGACAGCAAATTTCACCACCCCTGCATGTCAGGAGAGAAAAGGGTAGGGGTGATGAATTTCACTACCCTTATAGGGATGGCCATGTCTACATGGGGGGGCGCATGGGTAGCAATTTTTGCCACCCATGCATTCAAGGATTGCGTGGGCAGTGAAATTTGCCACACGCGTAAGGAAAAGGGGTTTGGGGGTCGAGGCATGGGTAGCAATTTTTTGCCACCCATGTGGGTCTTTGGGAGGAAACCCATGGGCAAGAGGAGACATGGCAAAAATCACCACCATAGGAGGTTCCCAAGAGGAAAAATCATGGACAAGGTGGAGGAAAGGGGAAAAAATCAAAATCAAAACACCTAAACGATAATAAAAATGAACTAACAAAGCTAATAGAGGAAAAAGAAGTTAAGAAAGGAAGGACAAGAAAAATAAATGCAAGACCTACCTAGAAAGTCATGCATGCACAAGCTTAAATCTGCCAAAACACACTTCAACTCATCCACTGGATCATCCAGACACAAAAAGTAGGAGGAGAGGAGGAAGAATGAAATAAAATGAGACCCAAATCAGATTATATGGGGTGAAAAACAATCCCAACAACCCACCACACATGGCAATAAATGTTGTGCACATAAACCAAGGCATGCTTGGGTGGTAAAAAATTTTGCCCTTGCATGTTTGGTTAATTTGAATACAGGGGTGGCAAAATTTGCTGCCCTTGCATTACAAAGGTTAAAATGCAGTGGCGGCAAATTTTGCTGCCCATGCATGAAAATGGAAGGAAAGACCAGCTTTGGAAGAGGTAGTTTGGGGGAGGGTTCACTTGGTTGCAATGAGATCATAACTACTCTCACGTTCCTAGGCCAAGATGAGAACAAATTCAAGAACCCATCTCAAAAACAAACTTAGAGAGACAAAAGATGAAACAGACAAGTTTTATAGGGGGTTGTTTCCAAAAATGGATTAATCTAATTTTAGAAACAATAACTGGCTCTTGTTGGGGAACTTCCATTAATCAAATTGATCAATGGGAGTAGAAACCAGTCTCTAAGTGCCTTCATCCAAGCCATTGGGCTACAGATTCAAGCTAAAAATGAAAGAGAAATAGACAAAAAGTAAAAAATTATACGTATATACAAATGGACTTGTTCCAGCTTTAAGGATGGAACAGCTTCAGATGCTACCCGATGTGAGGTAGTGTAAATGGTGTTCCATCTTGGTACTCCAGCAAGAAGCTAGCTTCACCACAAAGGTTCCGAATGGTGAACGGGCCTCTCCATAGGGAGTCAAATTTACCGTGCATCCTTTTTGGTTCTCGGCTTTTGTCCCATAACAAGACTTGATCTCTAACTTGAAATTCGTGGACCTTAGCTTTTTTATCAAAGAGCACCTTCACCTAATTCTAATGCTCTATAATCCAATCCACTACCATGGTTCATCGCTCATTCAGCTCGGTCAGACACATGATTCTTTTGTCGACTGAGCTTTCGAAGGTTGAGTCTTTGATTGCTTTAGTTAACTTGAGCACTGATAGTTTAAGGGTGATGGAGATTTTCACATTTAATCCATATAAAAGCTGGAAAGGTGACATACCTATAGCCCTTTTGGGTGTTATCCTATCTACCCATAAAGCATCATACAATGCTTTGTGCCATGTTCTCTGATTGTCATCCACCAGCTTCTTGATAATAGAGACCAGGTTCTTGCCCGATGTGAGGTAGTGTAAACGGCATTCCATCTTGGTACTCCAGTAAGAAGCTAGATTCACCACAAAGTTGTTGAATGGTGAACGAGCCTCTCCATAGGGAGTCAAATTTACCGTGAATCCATTTTGGTTCTCACCTTTTGTCCCACAACAAGACTTCATCTCTGACTTGAAATTCGTGGACCTTAGCTTTTTTATCAAAGAGCACCTTCACCTAATTCTAATGCTCTGTAATCCAATCCAATACCATGGTTCGTCGCTCATTCAACTCGGTCAGACACATGATTCTTTTGTCGACTGAGCTTTTGAAGGTTGAGTCTTTGATTGCTTTAGTTAACTTGAGCGCTGATAGTTTAAGGGTGATGGGGATTTTCACATTTAATCCATATAAAAGCTGGAAAGTCGACATACCTATATCCCTTTTGGGTGTTATCCTATCTACCCATAAAGCATCATACAATGCTTTGTGCCATGTTCTCTGATTGTCATCCACCAGCTTCTTGATAATAGAGACCAGGTTCTTGTTACTCGATTCTACTTGGCCATTTCCTTGAGGGAAATAATCTAAAGTGTGGGATAGGGTAATTCTATAATGAAAACAAAATTGAGTAATTTCATGTGATGAAAAATAGGCCACATTATCTGTTACAATCTTTAGTGGGACCCCAAACCTGGAGATGATATTTTCTTTGAGAAAGCTACACACCACTTCAGACGTAGCATGCTTAGTTGGGATGGCCTCCACCCACTTAGTAAAATAATCTATTACTGTGAAGACATAATCATGCCCGGCACTTGAAGATGGGTTGACTATGCCAATGAAGTCAATACCCCACTACTGAAATGGTTCTTCTATCACTACCGGCTTGAGAGGCAAAGTAGGCATCTTAGGCTTTCCAATGAATTGCTGACACAATTCCCACCTATGCACCCATTTGTAGGCATCTTGGAAAAGTGTGGGCCAATAATACCTAGCTTGTAGAATTTTGTGCACTGTCATCAGTGCAAAAAATTGCCCTCCATAGGCCAGATTGTGGAAAGACTCTAAGAGTTTTTCTTGTTGCGCCTTATCAACACAACAAAGAAATGCCCCATCCAGGTTTCTCTTATAAAGACCATTGTCCCACATGACATAACCAACTACTTTTAATTTAACATTCCATTTCTCTTTATAAGAAAGATGAGTAGGACACTCACCATATGTCAAAAAATGAGCAATGTCAGAATACCACTCATCAATAGTTGCAACAAAGAGGATCGTAGGCATGCCTTCGATCTCTACTTCTTCATTTTCTACTTTATCCAGAATGTTGTTGGCGATTAACTGACAAAGACCCCTTCCTCATACGAGCTTGGTAGGTTTGATATCCAAATCAAACTCCTGAGTCTTGGCAATCTAGTTACCTCTCTTCATATCAAACTCTTGCTAAGTCAAAATGGATTTTACTATTGTGTCGAGTATGAGAACTTTAGTGTGAGAGTTCAAGATATAAAACTTGAAGTGCTTGACCGCTTTGACCACTACATATGCATGCTTTTCCATGAGGGAATATTTTAGCTCATGAACCTTGAGTGGACAACTCATAAAAGAAATAGGAGATTCTACAGCTTCTTGATTTTGTTGGACCGAAATGGCCGATAGTGTATGCTCGGAAGCATAACTGTATATTTTGAAATTTTTGGTATAATCTAGACAAACCAAGACTGGTGCGTGGGTGATTACTTCCTTAATTTTTTTGAACGCTGATTTGCCTTCAGCAGTCCACCTGAATGTAGCATTGCCTTTCATCATGTTGATAATGTGATGGGTTTTCTCAGCAAACTCGGGAATGAACCTTCGAAGAAAGTTCACCTTTCCAAAGAAAGAGTGAACTGCAATCTTGCTAGTAGGGAGAGTAAGCTCCTTGATGGACTTAACTCTCTCTAAATCAATTTTAATAACTTCATGAGACACGATGTGTCTGAAAATTTTCCCTTCAGTTACTCTGAAGATAGATTTCTTTAGGTTTAAAGAAATACCATTCTGACGACAACGTTCCAGTATCCTTTGCAAATGATGAACATACTCAGAATGATGTTTTGAAAATACTGTCAGATCATCCAGGTATACTACAGTGAATTTTCTCATTTCATCCTTGAAAGTGAGATCCATTGCCCTTTGAAATATGGTGCCTGCATTTATCAGACCAAAAGGCATTCCTCAATAAGCGAATGTGCCCCAAGGTGTGGTGAATGTTGTCTTTTGCTAATCTACTTTTTTGACTTTGACCTGATTGTACCCCTAAAAACTATCCAGCATTGATAAAATTTTGAACCTATTACCATTTGTAGAACTTGATCCATGATAAGAAGAGGGTAGTTATTTTTTAAAGATAACTGGTTCAAATTCTTGAAATCCATGCAGATTCAAATTTTGCCATTCTTCTTCCTGACAGGCACTATGTTGGCAATCCATGTTGAGTGATGGATTGGAAAAATTATCTGGGCGTCAAGCATCTTTTGTATCTTAGCTAAAATAGTACCTGAGAGTTTTGGGTTATATTTCCTATACTTTTGCTTGTAAGGTACAGAGTTGGCCTTTAGAGGAATATCGTGGCAAATGTCATTTGGCCTGAGTGATTTTAGGTCATCATACAAATAGGCCAGCACATCTATATATTGGTGAAGTAAACCAACAAGATTAAATCTTTTTTTGGGAGTGTAACATTTCCCAATGTTTACCATCTTAGGATCTCGCTTAGTTTCCAAGTTTACTTGATCAAAATCTTGAGAGGATTTTGAATCTGTTCGCTGTTGTTTAATAAACCTATCGTGATTATCAAACAAATTTTCTAAGGAAACCAGGCTTTTGGGAATCTTACTCCCTTTAAGCTACAGTAAATCCTCACCTATATTCGTATTTGACTCAAGAGCTACTTCACATCCTTGAATTTCACTACCTTCAAAATGTAGTTGTTCAAAACTATCCTTTTGTTCTAAGAAGGCAATGATTTGGTCATTGTTATTGAATACTTGCCAATGGCCGACATTATCAAGTACACTTGGCTGAAAGACTCAATAGTGTACTTATCTCTCTTAAATTTTGGGTGAGGGACTAAGAGAGTAGCAGAGACAGCTAATGCATCTGCTCAGTCATTGAATTCCCTTGGAATGTCAGAAATATTGAAAGCATCAAAATATTCAATTTGATCCCAGACTAGATTGCGATAGTGGTGCAAACTTTCATTTTTTGTCTGATAGAGGTTCCTCACCTGATAGACTATCAACTCAGTGTCCTCTTTATCATGGAGTAGCCTAATGCCCTTTTCTCTGATAGCCTATAGTCTGAGTAACATGGATTCATACTCAGTCAAGTTGTTGGTATTGTTGAATTGCAATTTGTAAGACAGGATAAATTTCTCCCTAAGGAGATACCAACACAACCCCGACTCTTGAACCAGTAGAGGAGTAGCTACCATCAAATTCCAAAGTCCATACCTCATTAGACGCTACTTTTCCTTTGAAAACTCCTTCGTTTGGGGAAAGAGGTTGTTCCATGTGTTCATTTTGATTTGTTAATTTTCCCGCTGTGTCAGCGGAACACAAACTCAAGTTATCACCCATGAGAGTTTCATCAAAGGCCTCATGGATCCCGTCTATAGATATGAAGTAGTTGCCCATACCTGAGGACTCAAATAAAATTTGAGCTTTCAGTGCCGATGATCGGGTAACTACATACCTTGCTTCTTTTTTAGGAAGCAACTTCTTCATGACACCTTGAATTAGGATTCTTGCTTCAGACAAGTCCATACTTAGCTCACCTCCAAAATCTTTGTAGAAATTTTTCCTGAGTAAGATGTCATAAGATGCTAGAATATCAGCCACTAAAACTGTCATTTTTATCCACTTTTTTGGAAAATCCGTGAAAGCATATTGAACGTCTTTTATTTGACCAAGGAGGGGAACTTGCTTGTTTTCCATAGAAAAACACCTCTTGAAAGTTTTGGTCAGAGTTAGACCAAGAGAATTTGCCACCTTCACGGGCATGACATTATCTAAGGCTCTAGAGTCTATAATACAATTACTCAGTTTATAACCATTTATAAGTAGGGAAACGTAGAAAGGTTCTATTTTCTTGGGAGCAATAGGGGGAGTCACAACAAGATTGTTTTGGGCTAGTTTATCTTTAGGAGGATCCTGAACAACCTTCAAAGAATCTTGTCCTACGGGGATAGCTTTGTTCTTTACATATTCTGCTAACCTATCAAACTACTCTGGGTTAGCCCTCAAATATTCAATCTCTATCATTTGAATTTTAGTCTTTCTAGCATGATCAATTATATCAAATAATTGAAAAGAACTTGCAACAGAAGAAGAGAGTCCATCATCAAGGACTTTAGTAGGCATGGCACTGGTCTGCACAATAGAAGTGGAAGGTATCAAGTGGTTGGAGGTACTTAATTTTTTATGAATTACCTGATCTTTTGATTGTAGGGGCAATGGAGTCTCTCATTTAGCAATGGAAACCACTAGCTAGGGTTCTTCCTCTACCTTTCCTTTGTTAGTCTGTGAAGCTGACTGATTTTGAGATCTGGTGAAAATAGTGTAAGATCCATCCAAACCTTCCCCTTTACTTCTAGCTTCATCTTGGTAATCCAAAAAACCAATATTAGAGTCACCAACTAATTCTTTTTCCTACTCATCAAAGAGATTAGCATCTTCTTATTGGTCTAACTGAGGTTGGAATGAGTTGTCGTGTTCAGCCTCTAGGTAATCGACCACTAAATTGGCAGGTGCTACTTCAATGGCCAATCTTCCTGGAGGGGGAGGTAGGTGATTTGATTGCCCTTGGTTTTGAGTAGCATTACCCTAATATTGCTAATTTTGGAACATTCTCCTGGGCATATCCTGATAGGTAGGGGTAGACGTACCTTGGGCTATTTGCCTCTTCAAAGCTATCAGTTCATTCATCAATTTTTGCACCATAGGATCTGTAGTGCCTAAAGAATAACTTTTAGTAGATGAAGACAATTTATTTTTACTAGGGTCTTTTCTGATCTTACCTGCCAGAATAAGGTCATCTTCAATCTCAGTAGCCAAATTTTGAGCCAAGGCTAGATCCATAGGGCCAGCTCACCTCAATAGGAAACTTACTTCAGGAAGCTGTGAATTGATGAAAAAGCACTTGAGATTCTTCAGAGTGGGTTGAGCCACAGTTGGAATCTAGTTCCTCAACTTGTGGAATTTAGCTATGAAATCCCTCATAGGTTCCTAAGATTCTTTTTTTATCTATGTTAGTTGAGCTAACAAAGCGTGTGCATCTTCAGTAGGTTTAAACCTGGCTTCAAATTTAGATTTGAGCGTATCCCAGTTAGTTACTGGCCTACAAATGATAAAACCAATCCATGGTAGCTCCTTGTAGGGTTTCCACAAAAAGTCTTACCACTACATCTTCAAATTCGACACCAATTATGCCACATGTTATGGAGAAAGTGGCAATATGCTCATCGGGATGAACCTTCCCATCACCAAAAACTTAGGAATTTTTTTTCTAGAACTACGAGGTAGTTCATGCAAAGGTGGGGTCAGATTAAGAGGGCCAAAGGAATTGCCCCATGGGCCTTGAGCCATTATGTTAGGGTGATTAAATGATGGGATAACAAACCTTGGTAGGGTATTTGTAAGTAGGGCCTGGTTAACAGTAGAAAAAGAAGCACTGCCTTGCATCAGTGACTTGACTGGGTTAGGAGGAAAGCTCCTAGACTGTTGATGGGAAGGTGGTGGAGGAAACAGATCAAAGTTGCTCTACTGCACGAACTCAAACATGGGGTCAAAAACACCCTTGGCTCTCTGGCTTCTTGTGTAGTGTGGAGTTGCCAGGTTTTAAATGAAAAAGGGACTGAAAGTGCTTCAAGTTGAAGCTTGAGGCTTCAAAATGCACATCTATAGTCTCCAGTAGAGTCACCAAAAAATTGTTGGGTGAATATTTTGTCGTCAACTAACTGATGACAAAATGGGTATATCAACCACAACATAGGGAGATTTATGCTATGAAAAGTGTGAGTTTACCAGATCTAGATGTGGTAAATCTCTCCTCTCATTAATGGGAGATTCCCTATAAATATTTATATGCTGGATACGTATATATAATTAAGTATAAAATAACACATGGGGTGGTATAATAGCATCTACCTCTCTTTTTCAGAGGTAATGTATAAAGAACAAAAGAGGGAAATCCTGGTCCTTAGCTAACAACATTCCTCTTCTTTCAAGAATGGTATCAAATGGGAAGTAGAAAATCACTTGAAATAACAAAGTTCACAAGAATGCTCACGTAAGCACAAAGTCTCCCGTATCCTCCTTCACCGATTCAGAACAAACATAATCATAGAATGAAATGAAGCACAAAGTCTCCACCTGTTACTACAAAAGATAACTGAATCACAAAGATGAAAATAGCTCAAAGTCTATCCTCTACCTCTTAGAAATGCTCTCAAATAATATTGACACATACACTTTGCTTATTAGATCAGATAAACAAGATATAACAAGGAAAAAGGACATAAGAACTGTTTCCTAAATAACACAAATAATCTCAACACAAAGTCTGAAATAAACCTGTTTCTCATTCATTCAACAAAATATGATTTACAAGTTTGAGCACAAAGTCTCAAAAATTGCTTTAATTTTGACAGAGTGTTTGCTCTTAATTTTTCCAAGATCTATTTACAAAAGAGGTCTCCACTATATATAGGGAGAAACTCTCAAAATTTAGAAAATAATAAAATACAAAAATATCCTAGTCAAAGATGACTCATCTTTGATTTTGAGATATTTTTCCAAACTTTTTACATGTAATTACATATTACAAAATTGCATGCACTTTTCACAAAATAAAAGTGCATAAGAAAAGAAGAGAGAAGGGAGAAAAGAATTTCAGTTCTTGTTGCCAGATTTCTTCATATGAGCATCATACATAGTAATGGATGCCTAAATTCCTATACTATCAGGTGCAACCGTGTTCTTGGAGATGACTCTAGCTCTGATCAAGGCATCCTTAAATGCTGTGATGGCCTTAGCATGACCAATCAACCTAGATTTTAGATTATCTAGAGTCAGCTGAGTATCTAGGATATTGTCCACCGAGGTCATTGAGAAGGCCTTTTCTTCAAAATCTCTCTGAATCATCCCTTTAAAACTCTAAATCATTTATTCTATAGAGAGAAATTGATTATCCCTCAAAGTTAGGTTACAGGGCAGTTCCTCTAGTTTATTGAGTAGGCCTGTGTCACTCTTCTCGTTAGCATCTCTGGAAGCTTTGAGATCCTCAATTAAGTCCTCGAGTACCTAGATCCTGAAGATCAGTGACTCCTTGATCTCAACGTAAGAGTCTTTGCTGGAGATGACACCGATAGATATCAGGGTGCTCTTCTTCAAATCCTTCATCTCCCTCCATTTACTAAGATCCTTCTCTAAACTATCAACCTCCAGAGAGATAAGAGAGAGAAGGTCATCTAATTTGGCCCTCACCTTTTTCATCTTGTCTATTTTCTCTGCAACCTTTGCAAGCAAGGAAACTCTCTGAGTATGTATTTTTTCAATATAATCCTCCTGGACTTTCCCTTTCAAGTAAGTTTTCTCTACGTTTTGAATGATAGGATCATCTAAGGAGAAGGCCTCTAGAGTTTCCACTTCAGGGGGAAGAGTGAACCTTCTTATTACTGTCGTCAGCTGCTCTTTCTTGGCCTTGTAATAATGTTTCATTTTCTTTTCTCGGTCAAACTTCTGGACCATGATGTCCATAGCAAATTGAAGGTCACTTTTCACACCTTCGTGAGTAACTTTGCCAAGTTTAACATGAGAGATGGAATAGCTGCTCATTTTGAAACCCTCAAGGGTTGCATCGTATGGAGGCTTGGCAATTTATAGAAATTTTTGTCCCTTTTCTTTGACCAATTTGGAGAGGATCCTTGGCCTCTTAGGATCCTTAGCTTTCACCAGTACTATTCTACCAAAGTTGAAGTCATCTAGAGAGATAGCTAACTTCTTCCTTTTGGGTGTGAATGCTGACATCTAAGGTAGGAGAAAAGAAGTACCTATCGTGGCAATGGTTCCCTCAACTGGTGTTACTATGGCAGCTTCTACACTGCTAGTGGTGAAAATGGTTGCAGTCAGAGTGACAGGTGAAACTATATCAACTACTAATTCTAGCTCTTGGGCAGAACTTTCCCTCAGATTGAAAGAGGGAGATGACAAACTTAGAATATACCTAGAGGAGTGAGGAGTACCTATAGAAGTGCCCTAAGGATCACCAAATATAACCCTAGAAGGAGAGGCAGCTCCAGAAGAGGGGACACTGATAGGAAAGAGAGGAGAAGGAAAAGCCATAGGAGATTGAGGCAGAGAAGGAGAAATGCTCTTGAGCAGTTGTGCTTCTTTTTGTGAAGGCAGAGGTTCAGTGCTTGGCTATCCTGTTAGCCAGTCATCTATTTCCATTGGCTGAGTTGCCTGTGTCTGAGGGCTCTATTCTTCAATTCCTTTAGCTGCCACTTCAGGATCTTTAGTAGTCTTTGGATTTTTAGAAACAAAGATGATTCTAGACTTGTGAGGCCTAGAAGGAGAAGGAACATCACCTTTGTTCTTGGTCCTATTCTCTGCCTTCCTTTTCAACTCTACTTGGTACTCAGCCTTGGATCCCATGATGAATTCTTTCAAGACAATCCTTTTGGCTGCTAACCAATCATTGGTGTTAGCCAAGATTGGTTCAAATCTTTTTTCAGAGAAGTTAGTTCCTTCTAAGACCACTGAGTTGGAGGAAGAGGAGAGCCAGCAACCTTTTCAGTTAGGTATCTATTATTGATGATGTTTCCATCATCGACCAGATTAGAAGGGATCTCTGCAAGCCCCAAATATTCAAATAGCTCTAGGTTTAGCCTACAATAGTCCATCTTTCTGATCTCTTCAGTCATCCTCAGGTCTATCCAGATGTCCTCAATCATGTGCTCGTGAAACTGAGTCTTTCACTTGATTTTGTCCTTGACTCCCTTGTAGTCAAATTTATCTCTCCTCTTAAACTACTTTAGGATGACCATCTATATTTCTATTTCCATGACTTTGGCTTTGGCTACTATTACAATGGAATACCTACTAATTTCGATTGGAAATATGAAACCTAGCTTTTTCATCTCCTTTTGTCTAGTGTGCACGACAACTAGTTGTCGGCAAAGTTCCATTAGAACCAATTTGTCAGAAGGGAACCTAGGGAGCATATAGGGGTAGCCTTGGAAAAAGCCAACCCAGAGATAGCAGAAGGTGGGAAATTGTAGGAACATACACCTGTAGTCATTGATGACTATCCAAGCCTCGTCTGATACTCTCTTCTACTCAAGTTGAGGGTTGAAGAGGCATAGAAATATGGTGAAGAAGGCATCATTTACCCTCTTGAAGTGGTGGGTTGACCCTTGAAGTGTCAACTAAGGGTAATAGGAGTAGACATGGGCCATCTTTCTATCCACTTCAGTTGTTAAGCCTAAAAATATTTGCATTGCGGCAGCTATGTACACAAGGTATGAAGTCATATAAAACTTGGAAGAAGTCTGTACCTTGGTTAGTTGCTCATGGAGGGCATTACTGATCTACTCTCCCCAAAAGATGACCTGCTTGCCTTAGAGGATGATCTTGATGAATGGGTACATCCATTCATGAAACTATGAGGAAGACGGGAGGCCCTGCACTCTGCTAAAAAGGGTGATCAAGTCACCAACTTCTTCAATGAAGTCACTCCTTGGGAAGTTCTATAGCCATCTAGAGAGACTGAACTTGGGTGTCTTCAACCACCTATTGTTCATGACTTTTTTTGCCCTCTCAGGGTCTTTGTCATATTCCTTTTGGGCTTCTACGAAGTCAATCTTTAGTATTTTAGTAGCAGGAGGACACATGAAGACTTTGTCTATGAATTCGGGATCCAATCAAATTATCATATTGCCGCCAGCATCTGAGACTAACCTTGTCTCCTTGTAGAAGTGAGCACATTAGAAAATGAACTCTGTATGATGTGTTGCCACTGGGAAAGTGATGACCAGGTGGATGTTGCTTTCTACAATCCTCTTTATTTCGGTGCTTGGGTTCGTCACCTTCATTCGAGCTATGAACTTGGCCATGTCCACATGGCCAATTTTGGTGTCCCAGATGTCGTCGACATTGGAAGTGACCGAAGTGAGCGGGAAGACACCCTGGTATTTGTACTTCATCATTTTTGCCTTTTTTGGAGATGCTTTCGACATTGGAATTAGCTTTGGTCAAAGAGGTGTTGACGAGCAAGAGTTCTCTGAAGGTACTAGAGTCATCATCATGAGATTAGGGGAGATGGGATGAATTAGGGAAAATGCATTTTAAGTGATCATGGTCAATGGAGGTCACTTAAAAAGGCTGGGTTGAAAAAAGGCGTGAGAAATGAGGTAGAAAAGGAAAGAAAAGGACAAGACGAAAAATTCTCTAGAGTTGGAAAAATCTGTAAGAGGAATGCATGGGTGGAAAAATTTGTTGCCCCTATAAGTTAGAGTGATGGAGTGTAAGGGTAGTGAAATTTGTTGCCCATGCAGGTTTGGCCTGCACAGGTGGCAAATTTCACTGCCTTTACAAATCAAGAAGAAAGTAGGGGTGACAAATTTTTCCACCCCTGCAGAGATGGCCTGCATGGGTGGCAAAATTCACTACCCATACATATTAGGAGAGAAACATGTAGGGGTAGCAAATTTCACCGACCTTACATGTTAGTAGAGAAAAGGGCAGGGGCAGCAAAATTTTCCACCCCTGTAGGGATGGCCATGTCTACGTGGGGGACACATGGGCGGCGATTTTTGCTGCCCCTACATGTAAAGATTACCTAGGTGGCAAAATTCACCGCCCGTGTAAGGAAAATGGGTTTGGGGGTCGAGGCATGGGCAGTGATTTTTCACTGTCCACGTGGGTCTTTGGGAGAAAACCCATGGGCGAGAGGAGACATGGCAAAAATCACCACCTTAGGAGGTTCCCAAGAGGAAAAATCATGGATAAGGTGGAGGAAAGGGGAAAAAAAAATAAAAACACCTAAATGATAATAAAAATGAACTAATAAAGCTAATAGAGGAAAAAGAAGCTAAGAAAGGAAGGACAAGAAAAACAAATGCAAGACCTACCTAGAAAGCCGCGTGCGCACAAGCTTAAATCTACCAAAATGCACTCAAATCATCCACTGGGTCATCCAGACACAAAAAGCAGGAGGAGAGGAGGAAGAATGAAATAAAATGAGACCCAAATCAGATTATATGGGGTGAAAAACAACCCCAACAACCTGCCACATGTAGCAATAAATGTCATGCATGAAAATTGAGGCATGCTTGGGCTGCAAAAATTACCGCCCTTGAATGTATGGTTAATTCAGATGTAGGGGCAGCAAAATTTGCCGCCCTTGCAGGTCATGATGCAGGGGTGGCAAAATTTGCCGCCCTTGCATTACAAAGGTTAAAATGCACTGGCGGCAAATTTTGCCACCTGTACACGAAAATGGAAGGAAAGACCAACTCTAGAAGAGGCGGTCTGGGGGAGGGTTCACTTGGTCACAATGAGATCATAACTACTCTCACGTTCCTAGGCCAAGATGAGAATGAATTCTAGAACCTGTCTCAAAAATAAACTTAGAGAGACAAAAGATGAAACAAACAAGTTTCGTAGGGGGTTGTTCCCAAAAATGGATTAATCTGATTTTGGAAACAACAAACTATACAAAAGAAATACATTTATAGCAAGAAAGAAATAAAATAATAATTTAAAGCAAAAAAAATAATTACAAAATAAAAACACATTGATGTATCTTCTTTGAAATGAGTGGCCAACTCATTCCTTGAAAGAGGATTTATTCAAAACATAGGTTTGAGATGGACTGCTCAGAATAATGAAAAGAGAAATCATTTTGATTGATTCATTATTTCATTTAGGTGTGGAAGGTTGTATTTATAATTTTATGCTTCCAACCAACACCTTTATTTAGGAATAATAATATGAGATACTCTATCCTATCTCAATCTCCACAAAATATGGAAAGAGATATTTATTTTAATAAATAAATCTATTACTACCTAATCTTTATCTCCACCAAATATGGAGAGAGCTAATTATTAGAAATGAAATTACATAAATCTATATTTGAATACAATCTAAAAATGTAAAGTGTATAGATAGAAATCTATATATTGAAATAATCTAAATAGAAAACATTCTTTGTGATAGCTAGAGTATTGAAATACTCTTAGAAATACTTCTCAAACAAGTTTTTAGTAATTTTCTTGGAGTCTAAAGCAATTCTATTGAAATATGTAGCAACTTGCTAAAATCCATAGCAAACCTATTGAAATCCATAGCAAGCCTGATGAAATCTATAGTAATCTTGGTAAAATTTATAGTTGGTATGATGTAATCTATAGCTAGTCTAATGTAATTTGTATCTAGTTTGTAGGAATCCTATTGTAATCTAGCTATTCCATAGCAAGCCAATTGTAATTCATAGTTACTGTAACAAGCCTAATGTAATTTGGATCTATTATGGGATTTTTAGTAATCTTATAGGATTCTATATTTTGACCAAAATAGTGTATCTTATTGTATAATACTTTAACATGGTCACTCTCCATACTTTGAGTCATTATTAGCATATTATGAGCTGTATATACACTCATTGACAACTTTTACCCAATAATCATTAAAAATAGATAACCAAAAGATAACAAGAAATTGTAAAGACATAACCATGATATATACTTACTATTTTATTCTAAATAAACTATAAGTTTGAAAACTAAATTTAGATCCACTTCCAATGTAAGAAAAAAGATGTTATTTTGTGGATATAATGAGTCATTCTATGGACTCATCATCTTCTATACACCTAATCTCATGTATGTCCCGATGCATGCCACTATTTAAAACATCATGGTATATGTGCATGGCTTAGACTTAGATTTATACTTCAAATATTCTCCCCAATTTTATATCATTGGTATAAGATAATGAAATTCATCTTTTAAAATCTCAGACAATAGTGGCCAATGAAAATAGACATTTAAGGATAGGTTCTTGTGTGGAGGTTTTTCCTACCATCCTCAGATTCTTTTTTATTCTTTTGACATAAGTTCTTGTGTGGAAGTCTTATGATGCTCTATTTATGCTTGCTTCTTTCCTTCTTTTTTTTAATTGGGATGAGAGTAGGTTCTTATGTTGATAATTTCTTGTTATGTCTACACATATTTATTTTGACCACAAAGTAATTTTTGACATAAATGTTTTTTGTTCCTTTCACAACTATGTACCACAATCAAGTTCAAACTATTTTTGTATGTTTGGATAATAAAACCATGATCAAGATAAATTTTTTGTGTGTTTGGATAAGCTCAATTCTTATGTATTAAAATTTATTCTCTCCCCCACACCTAAGCTCGTGCATGTCCTCATGCATGCTCAATGGATGAAGTGAGATGAGATTACACAGATCAGATGGAAGGTTCTCCCTTTTCCCCAGAATAAAGTTATTTGTAAGAGTGGGTATTCATGTAATAAAACAAGTAAAGTTAAATGTAAAATAGTAAAACAAAATACCGTGGCATACCTTTAGTCTCCAATATTGTTTCCATGGCAGCTAAAGTGAAATATATTGGAAAAAATGTAGATAAAAGTATAATCCTACTATGATAAAATATAAAAGCATAGACATAAGTAACCAAGGATAAAGTTGCATCATTTGTTCCATTTGAAAATTTTCATTCTTTTTATTTTTTATGTTTTTACCGTTGACTAGCCAGTAAACTAGTTTTCTAGTCAAGGATCTTTATTCTAGCACTTGATCCATCAGCAAGCTAGTATTCAAATCAAGGCTGCTAGCAATGCCTGAAGGTTTTCATTGTTGGATTTTTTTATTTTTTAAAAATTTATGACATGTTACTCATAGACTCTATGCATCTTCATACTACTTGCAAATGTGTCTTAGAATTTTCTATATATTGACATTCTTCAACATTGGTCTCTATAGTGATGACCAATAACTGGTGATAGGCACTTGCTAATTTTGGTACATTCTATTGTCAAAGGTTACTCAAGATAGTTTTCCAATTGCTTGTTGAATTCATGGGAAGAAATTTGCATCTCTAGAATGACTCCTTGTAACTAAACTATCCTATAAAAAATAAAAACAAATAAAACCTCTCTAGACAAGCATGATATTAGTAATGTCAAAGAAATATAAATGTCAATAATAGAATGTTAAGATGAACATTTGAATGTATATGTAAGAATGAATTACAACCTATGTAGGAATGATTTATGGCTTAGTAATTAACATTATCAATGATGAAATTTTATTGTGGAGAATAAAAACTTCCTTTGATGAGTTATATTATTATTCAAGTAGATATGGGTTTAGCTAATTCTTGAAGATGGTAATAAATGAGTGGAATGAAATGTCATCAATTTTTTTTATTATAAATTGTGTATAAAATACTAACTATCATTTTTTACAAAAAAGATAAAATTACATTGTTGAATTACTTGATGGAAATTAATAACTAAATTACATACCTAGATAATTGAATCTTGGAGGTCCTTGGCTTCCCTGTTGCAAATATATTGGGCATGCCTCTTCTTGATTTTGAAAATTTTGTGTTTTTTATCTAAAATTTACCTTGTATTTTCATCATGTTGAGCAAGATTCTTTACTATCTTCTACACTAGGAAACCCAAAAAAGGGGGTTTGGGGGTGGCAACCCCCAATAAGATCAAGGAGTAGTTCCCTTTGCATGCTCCCTATCATGATATAGGGTACGGTTGAGGGGTGGAGCCCCTTAAAACTAGGCCTAATTTACCACTTTTGTAACCCCAAATTTACTTTGCATTGAATATTCTTTAATGAGTTTATGCTATTTGAGACAACTTGCTGAAAACATGTAATTCTTACCAATTTATAACATCTAAAACACACAAAAATTATTAAATCTTTGGTCTCATGTGATTACATGTAAATTCAAGGTTCTTTTTTGTATGCTAGTCTAACATAGGATGAAAGTTTGATTAATTTTTGTAGACTGTCATTGTTTTTATTTTTTTTTTATTTTTATCGACAAACTTCACATCCATGCAGACTTAAAAACAAACATAAAAAATAGAATAAATGTATAGTATTGAGAATAGATTATTTTTTGATTATTTTAATTTATATTTTCTTTCAGACATTATGGATATAATTTAAAAATAATTTAATATAATTCAAAATAAACTCTAGCAATTATTCAAAGAGAAAATAAAAATTAAAATAGTTAGATCCTGAGTATTTCAATTAATATTTTCTATCAAGCATTATCATTACAATTTAGAAAGAATTAAAATTGGGTATAAAATCTAGTGATTAATGTAAGAAAATATAAAATGAAATATTTAAATCCTATCCATGCTAATTTTTTTAAAAAATCAATGATTATGTAAGACTCATAAATTTTGGAACATGGTTATTGACTTACACAAAATCTGGAGCTAAGTCTTTATGATGCCAAAGTTGTTCGATGCTATAAATTAATTATGTCAATTTTTTTGCTTAACCCTTATCTTTTTCTATAATTATCTACCTTGCATGCATATTTTATTATTTTTAACTTATCTAACCCATGTGGAATTTGTAGGAAATAACTTGCTTTGTACGGTGATATTGCATGTCAGATTCTGAACATCTATATTTAGGTATTTCATCCATGAATTACGATATGAATCTCTCAAACTTGATTTTATTTGGTGATAATCTATATGAATCTCTCTAGATTTTGATATACTATATAAGTTATTTAAATTATTATCATGCATACAAATTGGTTAGCCATACTAGATTAGAATGCAGTCCCTACATAACATTTTAATAGATAAAATCTCCTAGATTTTGGTTAGAGAAATAGTTTATTTTTAGTAGATCATAAAGGTTTTAATCTTTCAATTTCTTGATTTGTTATATCTTTCATTTCTATAAATAAAATGTGCTTACCTATGAGATCAAATACCCCACATAATTTTGGCTCAAGAATCTACCTTCAATAATTACACAAATTGAATTGTAGACCATTTTATTTTAGAAAAGATATTTAGTATGATTTACTTTATCTAAAATACCATCTCCTCATATACTTTATCCATCTTTTAAACTTCAGCCTTCCTTTTATAAATTTTTAAATTTTGTCCTCAATTAAATTCTGATGTGTAATCTTATCTTGCTGGAAACTATTTGTAAAACAAAAAATTATTTTTATTGTATACATGTAGGTATGAAGTGATTTAAAATAGTTAGAGACTAATTTATTAGTGATTTTTACCTCTTTTTTAGCATGCAACTTTTCTAGAATCATCCAAACATGTGTGATCCATTATAGGTAGTTCTATAAAAGATGAAGCTATAATTGTACAGGTTTCACACAACCATATATAGTCTATCTAACTAATTTTGAAGGAAGATCATTCCATATTTTAGATTTATTGATTATGAACAACTAAAAAATTCATTTATCAAATTATTTTCTCCATTTTGTTGGCTATCCCAAAATTTTACTTCCAACCTGCACCAAAAATTAGATCTTCCTTCATGATGTTAGCACTCATTATTTTCTACATAGAAATGTTAGTATTTTAAGGTTTTTTCTTTTTTATTTTTAAATCAAAAATTTCTAATTGTATAAAAATAAACTCTAATCTATGTTGTAGAAAATAAATCCTAAAGAAACCATTAACTAAGTATCTCCTATCACATAATTTTCAAAGAAATATTCCCTCTCACTAAGAATCTCTTTAGTAGATATTAATCTCTTAATAACACTATGGGTCTCTAGTAATGGCACCAAAAATGATGTGTGTCATCAATACCCTTCATTTATAATGTCAATCTAGGGCTGGTGTCTACAAGTTGTATGCAAAAGGAGAAAGAAATCTTTGACAAATGGTTCCTTTTGCCAAACTCCACACTTTGTAGGAATTGAAAATCACACTTGCAAAAATTAAAAATTACACTTGCTAAAATCAAATCACACTTATAAAAAGTAAATCACACTTTTAGAATTTAAACCACACTTGCATAATGTAAATTTTTGAATTAAAAATAAATGACAAACATGTAAAATACCTACAGGTTTATAACAAACTATACAAAAGAAAAACATTTACAACAACAAAGAAATAAAATAATAATTTACAACAAAAAGAATAATTATAGAATAAATAAATAAAATAAAAATATATTGATCTATCTTTCTTGGAATGAGTGTCCAACTCATTCTTTGAAAGAATATTTATTTTGTTGATGACTAAAATTGCACTTGATTCTAATCAACAACAATGGAAGGTTTTAAGATGTGGAACTTGCGTCTTGAAACAACCTCCAGATTTTAGAGAAGCTAGCTCTTCTTTAAATCAAGTATATACTAGGAAAAGGGATAGGAATTTAAATCAAAAACATAATGCAAGAAGGAAAATCTAATCTATGGCGATGCGCTTGAATGTAATTTGACCTTAATCCTAAGCACAATGAGACTATATGGAGGATTCATTTACATTTAAGAGCAAACAAGTGCATGATTAATGTAAAAGATTGAAATAATACAAATAGAGGCTCACAGCATAGACTTCTTTTGCTAAGATACAGAAAATGTCAACAAAGGCATAGGATTCAATCTTCTTATTTGAATTTTTTGATCACATAAGATGCACAAAAACACGTACATCTATGTAAACCTTCCAACTCAAGAAAATGAGACAAAAGCAAATGACATTCCTAATCACAGTTCTAGAAAATCTACAGTCTAGACTACTTGTGCAAATGACACAAATAATATCAACAAAGGCATAGGGTTCAATCTTCTTATTTGAATCTTCTAGTCATACAAAAGGCATAGAAACATGTATAGTTATATAAACCTTTAAAATCAAGAAAATGAGACAAAAGAAAATGATATTACTTAGTCACAAGCTCTAGAAAATCTAGACTCTTTACAATAATTCTCTCAAAAATTCTCTCTGATAATGGATGCTAATTGTTGATGATGATCCCTTCTAGTGATATCTGCACCCTTATTTATAACCTTAGATCCACTCTAGATTGTCTGCTTGTTCCCAATCTAATGGCCCAAATCAAATCTTCCCTAAGTGAACATGTTTAATAGAAGTATCTTATAGATTTTGAAATGCTTTGTCTTTTAGCAGTTCATTGGCTGTAACAGATTGCAGGACGATCCTTTCTCTTAAAAACTAGGTAACACTTAGCCAATTCTTTGAAAATCTTTCTATTACTTAGGAGACACTAAAAATTGACACTTGTCATGTTTCATAGCACCTATTGAAGACACACGACACTTTTCACATAACTTTATACTCTTTTGTGTCTTTGCTCAGGAGTATTCCACCTTTGACACTTATCACAATCCACTTCCTCAAAACTTCAATAACTTGAAAGAAAATAAGACCCACAGCATCTCCTACCTGAGTAACTTTTAAAAGGAGCATAGGTATAGGTGGCAAACTCTATTGCTTCATCAAAAGACACATGGCAATCTCTACTTTACTCATCTGGGGTTACGTGGTGTTATCTACTTCCTTTAGCTACCCTATGGAAGATGACACTTGGTGGTCTCTACTTTACTCTATTTATACCATAAAAACAAATGGGTCTCATTTCTCATTTACATAGACAATGACACCTGGCAGTTTCTGCTTGCTTTAGACACAAAACTTGGGACCCACCATGGTCTTTGCTATATCAGCAAAGTAAAGATGAAGATAATTTGGACTGTAACACATGGTGGCTTTCACTTTCTTTTGCTAGAGTACGTGGCAACTTCTGTCACTTTTAGAAAAGCAAAATTGAGACCTTCTACGACTACCACTTGGCACTTTTTACTTGATCCTGATACCTTAAAAGAAAATACCTTTCACTAAAAATAGATAAAATTCAAGTGCCACTATGAAACCATGAACATTGACACTTGGCATGTTTTGCTAAGTTGTTATGAGGTATGTGGCAATCTCTGCTACTTTACTGAAATTATGGAAAGTGCCTCGAATGATGACACTTGGAAGTATCTACTTGATTTCAACACTTAGAGAAAATGAATCAAAAGGGAAATAGAGCCCATGTTGTATTTTCAAAACTTTGCCATCTCAAACCAAAGTATGTGAAGACAAAAATTTGTAATGCATGACTAAAAAATAAAATGAAATATAGAGTAAATTTTTACTCTACAGTTACTGGTGAACCTGAGGACTTTTGAGCCTACTCAAAAAGAAACCACAACTCCCACTAGATCAAAATTGTGGCAACAATCACAACTTTAGTAAGGCCATCTGATAAACAAACCATTCATCATCAAATAGCCCCTACTTATTTTGCAACTCCTAAAAAGCTAAATCAAGGTTAAATGATATCCTTATATGAAAACTCTACAAAATATGAACTGCAACCTTCAATTGGAATTTAGGCTGGATCAAAATAGCTTCCACTTTTAGCACTGATAAATCAAACACATTTGGGGAATTATGTAGATTTGAGAGAGACTTAATGTGTCGAGAGTCTTGAAAATTTTGAAAAGATTCTGAGGCACGGCCACATGCTCAAAGAAAACTTATTTAAAAGAGAGATTAGGAAAGAAAAATATGAAATCAAAAGCAATACGAAAAAGGGAAACTATTATATACAACTAACCAGGTATATTTTCCTCCCTCCTGGATCAAAAGGAAATTTTTTGAAGTTTCCTTCATGGCTAGAAGATTTATGGTGCCAAAAAAATGGCTGAATGGGAAGGAGCTCTAGTGACTTGCTCATCCTACTTGCCACCTTGATAAGCCTACATCTAAGTGAATTAGAGTCAAACATGTCCCCAACATATACATACTCTTCTTGTTCTTGAAAGCTTGTCAAATGTTGGTTCTTCATACTATCGTGTCTCATCAAGAAATCGATGGCTATTGGTTCTCCACTCTGTGTCTTCTGATATACATCATCTTTTGGCTTATCTCCTTCTTCCTCATGCTCAAGTTCCATTACATGATCGTCCTCCTTGATGACTTCAACCTCTTGAAAGGATAAGTCTAAAATCTTGCATCCCCTCTGCATACTTATTTGAGCCTCAATGTTGTCTTTTCCACCTAAAGCTAGCTCACAGCCTTCTTGAAGAATAGTGTAACCTGCCCCAATGACTTCAAACAAGTCATCCAAAACATGATAAAAAATTATCTCTTTTTCATCATAGATAAAAGAAAAATATTGTGACTTGTCCTTTGGTTCATCAAAGGGTGTACCTATGGTGATTTCCTCCTCATCTGCACTCATGAAATCTTCTTGACTAGCCATGAACTGAGCATATTCCTTCATATACTTATTTTCTTCCTCTAAAATATATTCCTCTTTGAAAAGGGATAAAGAAGAAGACTAATGGTTATACATATGCAGAAGAAGAGATAATTCTTGAGCTAGAATCAAATGGTCTTCTTCTTTCCATTTGTCCATCACTTCATCTATATTAGATGTAGCTTCATAGCTCTCTTGGAGGGATGTAGATGGGGTGTGTTCAAATGAAAGATCTTCTGCTTGATCATTGTCATGAGTGAGAGTAGCCTCAACCTCTTCAAGGATTTGAGCAAAACCTTTCTCCTCCTTTCTATTCCATGATTCCATTGTTTGTTTTCAATTCATGACCTTGTGACTAGAACTTTCCCCTTGGGAAGAGGTATCAATTTTATCTTCTTCAAGATCCCTAGCTGGTTCATGATTTTCCCTCTTCCAACTCAGAATTTAGACATCATGTTGAGAGATCTGAGGATTGGTAGAGGAGGTATTTTTTGGTGTAGGCTCCTCTCTAAGGTCTGAAAGCTCTATCTCTCTTTCTCTAAGCAATCTCATCTTTGCCTCTAATTCCTCGACTTGCTTAGATAGATTTTCTTGAAAGAGTCTTTCTTGGAGCTCATAGGAATCATCATAGAAGTGGGGAGTGTATGAAGGCTGTGATGAAAAATAAGAAACTTCTTGAGGAAGGGTGGGAGGGACTTGAGGTAGAAGTGAGGGTTTAGATTCTACTTCCCTTGTTTCCAACATAGACTCAACATTATTGGGGAAATGACTTTGACATGTTCAACTTGGCTCATGAGCAGGGGCTACGTATGTCTGATATGAAACTTGTGGTAGTGGATATGTAGGTGGATAGACTTGGTAAGGCTGTCTCTCATGAATACTCAGCTTCTCTTCTAAAAATGCAATCAAGCCACATACATCTAACATCTCATATGTAAGCCTTTGCCAATTCACTCTTTCAATGGGATCCTATTCACTTTTAATTAGATCTACAACATTTCTTACTTGATGGATGACATGATTAGGAATTTCTTGGCCACATCCCCTTCTGTTGTCAAGCTCTAATACATATTTTTTATATCCCAGTAATGTTTTTTGAAGGTGGAAATGAGATTAGGTTGAGCATGGGATGTAACATATTGGGAAGATTAGGCATAAGACTGATATGGTTCATGACAAGGCTGAGGCTAGTCATATCAGACCTATGAAGGGAAAAAATTATAACCATATGCATCCTTTTTGCTTGATGTGATTCCATGAGAAACCTGATCTTGATTAAAAATATATGAAGGGGCATAGGAGCCATAGCTCTGAGTAATAGAATTATACATACCAAATGGTGATTTCTTGATGACACCAAGACTACTTAACCAGATGATTCAACTCAGAGTCACCGTTGGTGTTGATAAAATAAAAACCTCCAAAGGTTGGTTGGCTAAAGAACACACCAAAAATTCTTCAACTCCTTGAAAGATTCATCCCACTAGGCATGCCAAAAATTGTTGATGATTTAAAATTGTGCTTGATTCTAATCAGCAACAATGGGAAGTTTCAAGATGTGGGACTTGCATCTTGAAACAACCTTAATATTTTAGAGAAGTTGGCTCTTCTTTAAATCAAGTATATACTGGGAAAAGGGATAGGAATTTAAATCAAAAACACAATGCAAGAAGGAAAATCTAATCTATGGAGGTGCGCCTAAATGTAATTCAACCTTAATCCTGAGCACAGTGAGACTATATGTAAGATTCATTTACATTTAAGAGCAAACAAGTGCATGATCAATGTAAAAGATTGAAATAATAGAAATAGAGGCTCACAACATAGACTTCTTTTGTTGAGATATAGAGAATGTCAAAAAAGGCATAGGGTTCAATCTTCTTATTTGAATTTTTTGATCACATAAGAGGGACAGAAACACATACAGTTATGTAAACCTTCCAACTCAAGAAAATGAAACAAAAGCAAATGACATTCCTAATCATGGTTTTATAAAATCTACAGTCTAGACTACTTTTGCAAATGACACAAATAATATCAACAAAGGCATAGGGTTCAATCTTCTTATTTGAATCTTCTAGTCATACAAAAGGTACAAAAATAGGTACAGTTATATAAATATTTCAACTCAAGAGAATGAGACAAAAGAAAATGATATTACTTAGTGACAAGCTCTAGAAAATCTAGACTCTTTACAATAATTCTCTCTCAAAAAATCTCTCTGATAATGGATGTTAATTAATGATGATGATCCCTTCTAGTGATCTCTGCACCCTTATTTATAGCCTCAAATCCATCTAGATTATCTGCTTGTTCCCAATCTAACAGCCCAAATCAAATATTCTCTAACTGAATGTGTTTAACAGAAGATATCTTATAGATTTTGAAATGCTTCATCTTCTAGCAGTTCATTGGCTATAATAGATTGCAGGACGCTCCCTTCTCTTAAACACTAGGTAACACTTAGCCAATTCTTTGAAAATCTTTTTTTTACTTAGGAGACACCAAAAAATGACACTTGGTATGTTCTGTAGCATGTATTAAAGACACATGGCACTTTCTACATAACTTTATACTCTTTTATGTCTTTGCTCAAGAGTATTCTGCCTTTGACACTTGTCACAATCTGCTTCCTTAAAACTTCAATAACTTGAAAGAAAATAAGACCCATAACATTTCCTACCTAAGTAAATTTGAAAAGGAGCATAGGTATAGGTGGCAAACTCCGTTGCTTCATCAAAAGACACATGGCAATCTCTGCTTTACTCATTTGGGGTTACATGGTGTTATCCACTTCTTTTAGCTACCCTGCAGAAGATGACACTTGGTGGTCTCTGCTTTACTCTATTTATACCATAAAACAAATGGGTCTCATTTCTCATTTACATAGACAACGATACCTAGCAGTTTTTGCTTGCTTTAGACACAAAACTTGGACCCACCATGGTCTTTGATATATCAGCAAAGCAAAGATGAAGATAATTTAGACCGCAACACGTGGTGGCTTCTGCTTTCTTTTGCTAGAGTACATGGTAGCTTCCATCACTTTTAGAAAAGCAAAATTGAGACCTTCCATGACTACCACTTGGCACTTTCTGCTTGATCTTGATACTCAGCTTAAAAAAATACCTTTCATTGAAAATAGATAAAACGTGAGTGCCGTTATGAAACCATGAATGTTGACACTTGGTGCATTCCACTGAGTTGCTATGAGGTACGTGGCAATCTCTACTACTTTACTAAAATTATGGAAAGTGCCTCAGATGATGACACTTGGAAGTATCTGCTTGATTTCAACACTTAGATAAAATGAATCAAAAGGGAAATAGAGCCTTCACTCTATTTTCAAAACTACGCCATCTCAGACCAAAGTATGCGAAGACAAAAATTTGCAATGTGCGACTGAAAAATAAAATGAAACGTAGAGTAAATTTTTACTCTACATATTCAAAACATAGGTTTCAGATGGACTGCTCAGAATAATGGAAAGAGAAATTATATTAATTTATTCATTATTTCATTTGGGTGTGGAAGGTTGCATTTATAATTTTATACTTTCAACCAACACCTTTATTTGAGAATAACAATCTGAGATACTCTATCCTATCTCAATCTCTAGAAAATATGGAGAGAGATATTTATTTTAATAAATAAATCTATTACTGCCTAATCTTGATCTCCACCAAATGGAGAGGGCTAATTATTAGAAATTAAATTACATAAATCTATATTTGAATATAATCTACGAATAGAAAATATATACATACATATATATACATATATATATATATATACATATATATATATATATATATACATATATATATATATATATATATATATATACATATATATATATATATACATATATATATATATATATACATATATATATATATATATAAAATCTAAATATAAATTATTCTTTGTAATAGCTAAAATATTTTAAAAAAATAGAAATACTTCCCAAACAAGTCTGTAATAGTTTTCTTGAAGTCTAGAATAATTCTATTGAAATTCATAGAAAATTATTGAAATCTGTAGTAAGCCTATTGAAATTTGTAGAAAGATTCATGAAATCTGTAGCAAACCTAGTAAAATCCATAGCTGGTTTGATGTGATCCATAGCTAGTTTGAAGTAATCCATAGATAGTCTATAACAAGCTTGTTATAATCTATAACTAGTATGTAGCAAGCATGTTGTAATCTGTAGTTGCTATAACAAGCTTGCTGTAATCTAGAGCTACTATGGGATTCTGTAACAAGCCTATAGGAGTCCATATCTTGACCAAAATATTAGATCTTATTGTATAATACTTCAACATGGTTACTCTTCATACTTTGAGTCAATCTTATCATATTATTAATTGTATATACACTCATTGACAACTTTTACCTAATAATCATTAGAAATAGATAACCAATAGATAAAAAGGAATTCTAAAGACATAACCATGATATATACTTACTATTTTATTCTAAATAAATTATAAGTTTGGAAAATAAATTTAGATCCAATTCTAATTAAAGAAAAAGATTGTTATTTTGTGGATATAATGAGTCATTTTATGGACTCATCAGTCTCATCCCAACCTTAGGACTTTATTTGAGTTACCATCTAGTTTAGTTATCCCCACATGTTCCCTCGAGGGGGCATCATACCAACCTAACTAACTAACACCATCTAACATAATTTATGCACATAAAAATGGTTTTTATTTGAAATAACATTACTCTTTCTATTCTATCTATTCACAATTACCTTTCAAAGAGGGGTTAAATGTATGAACCTAAATATGCTCACCCTGATAATTTTGCTAATTTTTCTAAATTAACCCATAATTACATTTTCATAGCTAATTAACTAATATCCCAATCTCCTCATCAAAATTACTACATCCCACAAACCTTATTATACCTCTCCAACTAATTAATCACCTTTAATAGTCTACTAGCTAAACTTATTTACCTACTAACCTACCTGCTAATCCACTTGCCAATTTAAAATTACAATTTATTCACCTACCCATCTACCACCCTACTATCTATATATTCCTTCACTCCTACCCCCTAATGGAGATTTTTATAATTGGAAAATTATATAAATCACCTCCATTTTATCCCCCTTTCTCTAGAACACTCCATTCTAGAGATTTCTATAGAATTAAAAATTCCATGGAAATATCCTAGCCATTGATTTCAATGGCTAAAAGTCAAATTAGGGTTGAGGAGGGTGGTATCTTAGGAAATTTTGTACTTTATGGCCTCAAAACTTCTTATACCTTCCTTTATCTAGGATAACTCTTTATGTTTCTTGAGCATCTGAGTTAGTGGCCTTACCAATTATGTAAATTTGGGTATGAACCTTCTGATGAAGTTGATTTTAGTAAAGAAACTCTACAATAGATTCTTGTGTTTAGGTAGTGATAAGGCAAGGATTACATCTATCCTTTTAGGGTTAATAAAGAGGCCTTTTTACACCACATGCCCTAGAAGTATGCCCTCATGGACTATAAAGATGTTATTTTAGGGGTTTAAAGAAACCCCAAAATGCCTGTACCTATCAAACACTAGCCTCAAATGTTTTAATTGAACCTTTGGGTCCTTAAAGAATATAATGATGCCATCAAGGTATATGAGCACCATCTCATTTATGATCCCTTATAAGGCTACATCCATTGTCCTTTAGAAGGTATCTACTACATTGGATAATCCAAATAACATCTTCTTGTAAGCATAAGTTCCCCACTTGGTTGTGAAGGTAGTCTCGTGTTTATCCTCCTCCCTCACTAACACATATTATACCTTGAGTATCCATCAAGCAAAGATAACCTTTTTGAACCTATAACTCTTTAAATAACTTGATCCATAGATGCTAGAGGGTAATGATCTCTTAGTGACACCTTGTTGAGATATCTAAAGTCCACACACAACCTTATCTCCCCAATCTTATTCCTCATAGGCATAAGGTTTTCCACCCATAAAGAGTGTTTTATGGGGAAGATGATCTTGGATTCAATGATATTTTTCAACTCTTTCTTCTTAAGGATCTCAATCTTGGGGTTGATTGATCTTTACTTTTTTCTTACAAGCTTAATGCTTGCTTTTAAATCTATGGTATGCTAAGCTAAACTAGGGTCAAACCCATTCAAATCATGATGTTACCAAGTAAAATATTTAAAAATAACTAGCATAATACTGTGAAGGCTACATTCTCCTCAGTTTTTAATTTTTTGAGTTTGAGTAGCCTATCATTGAATATGATAAGTTTTTCATAGTGTTCCTATTTAGTGGATATGCTCACCTTATATTTCATTAATTAGCCATCCTCATTTAATATTATTTATAATTTCACCAAACCCTTAGGTAGTTTTTTTGTCCTCAATTGGAAAATCTGATTGCCATACAGATGTTTCAACCTTCCTTGGTTATTTGAGCATAATTCTACCTCTTAATACAAGAAACATGTAATTTGCTTATCTTTTTCAATCACTTGACATCTCACTTCATTGTCATGGACTAAAGGTTTTAATACCACCTTGATTTATGACTACACTTTGATGTATTTGAGCCCACTTGGTATGTCATATTGTGCTCATATGGCTATTAACTGGTGTGCATGCTAATTTCATTCTCTAGGAATGAATCAAATTTCAAAGGCCTCACAGTCCTCTAAGAGGTCCCAAACCCTATGTTTGTATGATTTCAAAAGTGGGTTCTTTATTTCACTTTGACCCCTCACCTGATGCACTACTAATTTGTTATCTCCCATGGATTTTAGGAGATTGATGCCTCTCTTTCTTACCCATTGCATCTTATGGATGAGGGCTTCAAAATCTACTGTATTAGAAGTGAAATTGAATTTAAACTTTAGAGTGGAAAATTACCTTTGTTTGTAAGAAAAAAATCCATACTAATTCATGATCTTGGCTTGGGCTAGTGAGAATTGGTATGAGAATCCCTTATTCATGCATATAATACACACCCAAACCTGCCTCTTTAATGATTTTTTATGGATAATAGACATGGTTATCTACTACCCATTCATCAAGGAGTAAATTTGGTATGCCTTCAAGTTGTTTAATGGGGTCTTGGCCATTGGGGTTTTCATCCTCATCTAGGATAATATAATTAACATTTGATAAGTTAGGCATGTAAGTCTCTAAGTGGAATATATAAATATTATAAGACCTTATGGTGACATTTATCACATAATTGGTCCTAAATACCATATAAGACCAGTCAAAAGAGAGATAACCCCCTATCTTGGTAGTGAAATCCCTAGAAAAGCATAAGGTAAAGTATGAAGGGAGGTAGAATACTACCACATCTTGGGATATAATATAATTAAGACAAGTATCCAAGATTATTTTCATATCCTTAAGTACACCTATGGCCTTAATATAAGACCCATCTAGTTTTAACATTCTTTTGGCATTACATTCATACTTTAGCACAAATTTATCTACTATAGACTTAGGCATGATAGAAGTGATATCCCCACTATATATCATGCATTTATTTACTAAGGAATCACCTATGATGATAGAGAGATAGAAGGGAGGGGTTTGATTACCTTGTCTACTTGAGACTCTTGAATCCAATTGGAATTGGTTAGTACTACACCCAATTTTTCTTCTTGCTTATCCAAAACATGGAGTTTAGAAAGCTCTTCTTGAAGGATATATTTTTTCCCCAGGATGACCAAGGTGGTTGACATAGGGATAGTGACATGGAGGTTCTTCATCTATTCCACAATGCTAATATGAGAGGTGGAAAGCATGGACTATAACTTGGGATCAATAGTACCACATGGAGTCTATGTGAATTAAGGTATGAAAATACCTCTATAATTATTCCCTCTCTTATATTTAACTTGATGAGTTGATGATGTCTTAGGATATGTATATTGACTAGAATTACCTTGAAGTTTTTGAGATGGTGGAGGGGCTTATATTTCAAGTCCTAAACCATCACTAACTACCCTTAATTTATCCCTTGTGTGGGATACAACTAGATTATCTACCTTGGCTACATTTCCACTCTGGATTGGATGCCACTTGTTCAAAGGAATTCCCTCTTTATTTGAAGTTAATAAAGGTAATTTTAGATGGTGGTTTAATTACAATTATCCCTTATTGATTTTTCATCTAAGCTTAACTCATGAAGGGGGTGTCTCCACGTTTCATAGGGGGATCTTCCTTATGTTGTGTACGAGGTTGATTGTCATGTGTTGGAGGATATTGACTCTACTACATGAAAGAAGTTTCAAAAACATAACCACTTGGATATATTGACATATCATGAGGCTTACACCATTTTTAAAGCTATTGACCCTTTTGAGTATAGTTATTTTGAGTTGGAACTAGTTTTCTAGAAGTGCTAGTAGAATTGGGGTTGTAACTATTATAGGGCCTTGCTTGAGTGATGTTCCCTTGAACTTGTTGATTAAGATGATAAAGATGTCTATTATATTGTTAGGGATGATAGGGGGATTATAATTTTGCTTGGTAAGGTCTATGGGGTGTAATTTATTGCCTTTATAAGGCCACTATCTTATTATTTTTAGTCTTGAGTAGCCCTTTAATATTTCCCAATCTGTCTATTTGATTGGCATATACGTGATCATAATATATTGGTGTTGTTAAAAGAGTAATGATAGGCATAGGGGGTTTAATATATGGGAATAAAGGCATGAAGAGTCTTGGGGTAAGCTTACATTCCTGAGTTAGATAATTTTTTTCCCTTATGGCCACCTCATAAACATCTGGTAGTGTGTTCCCCCCATGGAATATATCATGACTACCACATTCAAATCTAGGGATCCTAGGTAGTATAAAAATTCATAATTGGAGATGGGCTTAAATACTGTGAGGATTCAATCCTATGTTTTTTTAAACCTATAATTGAAATCTACCATAAACTTATGGGGATACCTTTTAATTATGGTGAGATTCTCTATTAAAGATAAACAATCACTCCTATCCTCGAGGGGTTTTCACAAATGTTCCCAAAATTCATCCTAGGTATTTATGGATGCAATTATTAAACCCCTCTACCATTGGAGTGCCTTACCCTTCAAGGAAATGGCCAATAGTTTGATACACACATTCTCTTGGGTTATATTTTGAATTAAGCATAAATTGGGTATGTATACAATATGTTCCATAAGGGCGATTGAGTTTTATCTTATGGAATAGGAAAGTTTTAAAAGGGAAACAACATGTATGTCATTAAACTAATTTAGATTTAAGGGGATGCCACCATTAAATGACACAAAGTCTTGATGTCTAGGCTTAGCCATTAGAGGTTTAGGGTTTGTAATAACATTTGGTTGATAAAAATTAGGAGAATCAGTGATATTAGGATTGGGATTATAACTATGATATCTATTTCTCCTAGAAAACTCTAATGATAACTTAACAAACTTAGTTTCCTTACCTTTTGATGAAGATCTTATGACCACTTTTTGCATGAAATTTGACTACAAATCTATCACTAAAATGTTTAAAGATCTATTATGTCACATAAATCTTAAATTTCATATTTTTAGTGACTCTAGGTTACACCCTTGTTGATGAGATGAGTGTTCATGTCCTATCCCCAAACCTAGCCTAAGATGAGAATAACCCTAGGTTGTGGGTTACCTAATGTGTGGGTCAAAACTCTAGATTTTAAAGGGCCAGCTCCCTTGATTTATTCATTAAATTTCTCTACACTAAGACCTAAAACATTAGGATAAAAAGGGTAGATAATATGCATGGATTAAACCTACTCTAATGTGTGGTAATGCACCTGACAACCATTCTATCCACTCGTTTAATATTAAACTATCAACACACTAAAAAATAATGCATATAGTTGATATACTATCTCCAATGACTTCTATATATCAATATTTTATCTAGAGATTATTTTAATAACTTAAAATGAGAGTTCAAGAGGAGAAGGCCTAGTCTAAGGAACTTGTAACCTGATTTCCACTCCAAACTTGAGCTATCCACCTTACAACATAGTAGATAACCTACCAAGAAGGATTGTTAACACTTGGGTGTAACTTGGTCCTAAAAAAGGGCATGATATATCAATGCTACATATAATATAATAATAAACACATAAATTATAAACCACAAAGAATATGTGAGATGCTTTATTCATCATTCAAGAGGTGCATGAGAATGATAGTAGAGTCTCGTCATACCAGCATGAGGTATAAAAACTAAGGAAAAAAGACTTGAATAGATTAAAGAGATGAATAGATAATAAGGGATCATAAATGACCAAGTCCACTCAAAAAATTAGTTATAATAATTACATAAACCTCCTTCTATCTCCTCCATTCGTTAGCCCTCCTTGATGGCTCTTTGAATGAGGTGTTGGAATTATAAATTAGGCAAAGGAGGCTGAGTCATCTTCAATTACTCTATGTCAAAAGATTGAAAATTCTTAGAATAGTCAATCACTCTCCCTTATGGTAGTTACACTCATGAATTAGGCCACCATAGTCATGTAGAAGTGCATACTCCTCAAAGGCAAATTGATAGGGTTAAGAAAACTATCTCAACCTCCATAATAGCTATGAAATATACATTAAATTCCATTCAAGGTTTATTTACCAACATATAATCCCTAAATTTACTCATTTTATTAGAATTTTAATGCCAATTTGACTCTCTTTGATGACCAAATAGGCCAATTAGGCATAATTGCCTAAGTGTTAGAACTTGGCATCCATTAGAGACCTAAAACGAAGACTAGTATCCTATATATGAGTGAGATCCATGCCTAAAAAATGCTTCTAACCATGACATAGGCTTATAAATGCATTAGGAACTTGAAATTCTACTTCTCCAATATGATTGGTTCACTTTTATCATGCATGGTAGACTGGCAATTTTATATGTACTTGTAAAGACTCTCCTAAGTGAAATATTGGGAATTTTATGCATTGGAAGGCTGTATTAAGTCTTAAAATTACTATCCCAGTGATTGGAATCATTATGAACTATCAAAAACCCTTTATTATGATCAAAACCTTGAAAATTTATCTATTTTTAAGGATTCCATATAATTTCCATATATTCAAGTACCATTATGTGGTTCCCCTCTAATTTTAATTGTTATTTCATAAGATATATAGACCATTCTAGGATGTAATGGAATCAAAATATCAACTTTTTTGAGACTAGGTCTTCCTAGTTTTTAAGGAGGCTTAAGTGTGCTCAGGAGTATTTAGGATGGTTTATGCAATATGGAGGTCTAAGATTAGAATAAATGTCATGGATCTATAGGGAATACACCTATTCAAATTTCATGAATGGTTTATACTCCCATATAAAGTATGGTTGAAGATATGAATGCCACAATTTGACCTTAGGGTAGTCTATAGGACATTTTTGACTGTCTAAATTTTTTAATTTTTTTCATAAAGTTTATCCTCCTAATGATAATCAATCTATCATGTATTTTTATTGTAAATTTGTACCTAATATATCCAAAGAGCTTTGGTCTTGAGAGCATATGTGGTGGAGTGGGTGAGCTCTTAAAGTTAGTCCTCAAACTGCTTGTGTATAGGGTTAGGTGCTTTGAGTAATTTTCATATTCATATCCATACAATTGAACATGAAATACTAATCTAAGAGTTTAAAGGATCTTTGATGTGACTCTAGGGTTTGTAAGTATGCATAAAACATTCATGTCTCATCTATTTATTAAGTATTTGTCTATAGTTGAGCATGTTACATCCTTCGAAGAGATTTGAAGGTCCTTGGATATCATATCTCATTATTTAAATACCTTATATTATCCTCAAAGGGTTTACAAACTGTTTCTAGATTGATTTTTTTCCATTCAACACACTAACTATTTGCCTAGACATCTTTTGATCTGAGACAAAATAGTGGGTATACCTATTTCTCTAAATCTCTACTCATTTTTTAATTTTGGAAGAAGATAAGAAACTAGTAATAAGGATGTGGTAGAAATACCTAGTTGGTGATGCAAACATAATCTAGATGAAGATGGATAACTCCTCTTTATCTTGGAAAGAATAACATGTAGATAAGAAATTACTAACAAAGGGGTTATTAGTAAGATAGCTGGGTGGACTGCCTAACATGAGCTAGATCCAAGAAACATAAGCTTTCTAGGAGGCTATCAATTCACTTTTGATAATAATTAAGTTCAAAATGATAAAATTAAGGTACTTGTATGAAGAAAATGAAATGCAGTATAAGAAGAAAGTATAATGCTTGTTAAATAAAATGACTAAATATAATAAAAGTGGGTCAATACTCATGCTAAAATGGGTGAAGTCAAGTTTAATAAATTAGAAAAGGGTATATGAATATGTGGGAACACATAAAGTTAGGTTTTTTTGGGGTTAAGTGGTTGAAAATAACTTGTTATCTTCTACCATAGTGATGGTTAGCAGTTCGGTTAACCATCAGTATTTAAGTTGACCATCAGTGATTGGGTAACCATTGATGATTGGAGGTGACCATCGATGGTTGTACTAACCATCAATGGTTTCCTATTGATTTATGAAAGTAATCATAAGATATTTTTAGAATAGGTGAATGGTCTGATAATGGTTCTACTAAGGATTTGAAAGTTAGGAAATAAGGTGCAAACAAGTTTGATCAGGTTAGGGGGGTTAGAAATACAATGAAACAAAGAACAAATAAAATTTACCTATAGCTTACTAGATAGATAATGGTTGAAGGCTAGGGTAATTTCACTAGAGTAATAGTAATTTGGCCTCAAAATCAAATTCAACAGTGGTTTAAGTCTCTTTTTCTATTGTTGAGTTGTTGAAGAAAGACTAGACGCTAGAAAGCTTAAATACCTATATGTAAGAATGCCTGTGATGATGGATATTTCTCACCTCCTAATCCACTATTTTTATACTCAAAGAGAAAGGGAGGATATAAGGTTACATACAGGGTGAGGCTCTTGATTTTTATGCTTGGGAGTTCATTAGCACTGCATAAGTTAAAGTTATTAAATTATGACTTGTTAACTCACATACAACTAGTGATGGGTTAGAGAGGTGAGGACCTAACTATCAATGGTCAGGCTAAGCATCGATGGTTAAGATAAAAATATATGGTCTAGTGTCCAAAGGTAAAGGGTTAAAAAGTTTTGGTTAAATGTTAAGTTAGCAGGTTGGTGAATTTAGTTAACTAGGTAACTAATTAGTCTCAGGGTCCAAAAAGGTTGGTCAATAGGTCAAGAAGGGTTAGGTGGTCCCTAAAGAGTCTTGAGTAATTTTGACATCTATTAAATTTTTATAGTGCCTACATTTTCCCCCTTTTTATTATGTATCTTTGAATTAACAAGCTACAAAACAAAAATGGTTTGCTTGGTCAAAGGTCTATTTGCTTTGAGTATAGGAGGAGGTGTTCTCCCTCAAACTAGGAGTCAATGAGGTGAAACCAAAATTGATTTAGGGTTAGATAAGTGGTATACGGTGAGTCATGAGGTTAATTAAAAATAAGTGTGGTTAGGTATTTGAAATATAAACATGCACATACAATGTGACTATGTGTGATAATCAAGATCATGCAAAGACTAAGATTACTATTATTGGTAAAAATAAGGTTTGTTTTAGAAGGACAAGTGATAGGGTAATTGGTCCATAGCATTGGTCATAGATGATTGGGTGACTCTATAAGTCTTTTAGATAGGGTTAGTATTTTCATAGGTATTCGAGGTGGAAGTGCTCCCTTGAAAAACATAAATGGTCTAGTCATGTATGAGGTGGTGTAAATTCAAATGTTCAACATGGTAAGATTGGTCGGTGTGATTAAAAATACCAATGCAAATTCATCACAATATATAAAAGTGTTTAGGTCAAAAACAACCAACATCAAGGTGGGTATGGTCTAGTAGTCGATCATAGAAGGGTAATCTCTAAATGTTCTAGTTATAGTTTTGGGGAGATTGGGTGATCTCAAATATTTTACACTTAGGTATAGGTGCTTAGAAAATGTAAAAGTGATACCCTAACCATCGATGGTCATGTTTTTCATGGTCAATTATTGATGTTCAACCTAACCATATATGATTAGGGTAAATTCCTAAAAGTGCATAATATAAAAAGTGAATGAAATTTCATTTTCACTTTTGACATTTTGACCTTCATGTTTCCATGAATTTTAGTGATTTATTTTTTGGTGTTTAGCTATGAGATTTGACTGAGTGTTTGGGTGAGGTGTCAATTTTGGATTGGTTGAGAGTGTTTTTGAAGAGATTAACTGAGACTAGATATGTAGGGTGGATGAAGATGTGGTAGAGAAATAAGATACATGCTCCAACCTCAATAATGATCGAGGAATGAGATAGGTGATATTTTTAAATTGTTAGTTAGTTGATTTACTTGTTGAAGTTACATTTGGGTAATTTATGACTATTTTGGGTAAGGTTTTAGTAGGTTTAACCTAGGTTTAGGTTTTAGGTAAAATCAAGAAAATTAGCAAGTGAGCTAAATTTCAGTGAAAATTTTGTTAGATTTAGGTGATTTAGATTTTAAATTTTGTTATTTGGATGGTTTTTTAAGAAATTAGGTTAAGTTTCTTGCCATCAGTGGTCACACAAAATCATCATCAATAGTTAAACCCGACTGTCGATGGTCAAAGTTGACCATCGATGGTTGACCACCAATAGATAAAACCCACCTAACCATTAGTGGTCATAGTGACCATTGGGGGAAGATATGTTTTTATAGAAAGATAAAAAAAGTGTTTTAGAATGTTATTAGGGTTTGTCGGTTAGTTAAATGGATAAGGTAAGTTTGATTAAGGTAAGTGCAAGTAGGGTTGATATGGTTTTTAGATAGATTTAGGTATTGGTGTGATAGGGATAAGGAAGGTGTTGAATTTTTTATGGGTGGGGGTTCACTTTTAAATGATAGAGGTAATGTGGTTGAGATAATGGTTTGAGTAGGTTAATTTAGGTGATTTTAGGTTGATATAGGTAATAGAGATGGAAAACTAAGTGTGCATGCTAACTAGGTTTATTTTGTAGGCATGAGACTAGATCTAGATGAGGGACTAAGTTCTAAGGATATTTATAGAGATATATGAAGGGATGATTGGAAATGATTGGACATACATGGAGGAGGTCAGGCTTGGAGCCATGAGACATTATCAATAGTTATTGAGATATCTGGTAATGATCATGGCCCTCATTGAGAGATTGGACCTAGCCATGAACACCTTCCTACTACCATTAAGAGACATTACAATCTTATTAGAGGATGTTCATAATATTACATAGCTACCTATTTAGGGGGAGCCAATTTACCATATTGAGAGTGAAGATAGGGATGAGTAGATGAAGCTAATGTATGTTGAGGATTGGGTCCATGCTAGATGTCATTCATGTGGTTTTGGTTATGGGCCATTATACTAGAGGTCTTTAGATGAGAGGCACTTGATGATGATGATGGTAGTATCCTATTTTGCATTACCTTATTTGATTAGTAGATGATTTCCCTATCTACTATTGGGAATGTTAGTACAGATGTTACTAGGGAGGATGGTGTTTAAGTGGGCACCAATTTTACTAGTTTAAATTTATAGGGAGATTTGGGGGTTTTAAACTAAAAGGTGATATGGAATCGGCATTGTATTTGTGCTCTATTAATGGGAATATGAGCACATTCAGGTTTTAAGACCTTTGGGGCTACCATGGGATGGCTATGATTAGGTGGAATATAGTGTGGGTTTATTGTGATGGAGGGGAGATTATGCTTTGACAAGAGAATTTGGAGGGATAAGGGACATTGACTAGTTTATATTGGAGGTGTTGGTTGTGGGTGATGTTTTATGGAGACCATTTGTGTGTTGGCCTAGGTGGGCCCTCTATAGCTATCACACACTATCTTTATAGAGCTAGAGGTAGAACTATGGGAGGATAGAGGGTGAGACTAAGCTCATCCCATTTAATAGAGTTTAGACGTAGTATGGACTTGTATAGGGGATTCTAGCTCCTTTCCTAAGGTATAGGAGGGAGGATGCATATTTTTTATTATCAGAGCCACAACCAATAGATGTAGTATTAGACCATAAAGATATACCAATGAGAGCAGAAATAAATAATGTTGGTTTTTTTTATGATTATGCAGGATGGTACTAAGCCATTTATATAATAGCCAATTTTGGATGGGATGATAGGGGTTGATAATCCATGGATGTGAATCTAGCTAGTACACAGGTGTAGGGTGGTAGTCAAGATGGATAAGTAGTGGCAATACTGGTAGATGCATAGGCATAGATTATAGGTTTATAGGGATAGGTGGCCACATGGTAGGGATATATTATGACTTTGTAGGGTTAGGTTTCCACCATTATAAGAGAGAGAGATAAGGCAAGGAACTCCCTTGGTTTGGTGACATATGAGAGGGATACACTAAGGTAGAGGGTAGAAGTAGTGACAATAGAAATATGAAGGCCACTAGGTATGATCGCTATGACACAATACTTTTCCATGATTGAGGAGTCAATATACTATGAGGATATAATGCTCACATAATGTCTAGAGTAAATAAAATGGGGAGAGTATGTAGCTAGTTTAATAGGTGGAATAGTTGTGGAAACTTTAGGATAGTGGGCCTCTAGAATGAGTGGACATAGAGGCATCCTAAGAGGACCAACACTAGATGATAGTGTAGGTGTAGGATCTGGAGGGGCCAGTGGTAGTGGTGCCCCAAGGGGCATGCTATATGATATAATATGTAAATGTAGATGTACATGATTTTGATATTGGCTAGCATGCCAATGATACGAGATGTACATGAGAGAAAGAGAGAGATTATACATTATTACATGTATTATTTATTTGATGGACATGATGTATATGATGATGTTTATGATGTTCATGATGATATATATGATGTATGTTCATGGTTCATTGTTTATATGTTTGGATGCTTTATGCTTATGAGATGTGTTACTCAGTATCTTTAGGAATGTGATGACTTATGGATGATGTTTTTTTATTTATTTATGGATATGATGATGAATGGTTCAATTATGGTTATTGATGTGGTGTATGATATCATTTTTGATGTTTTGATCATAGATAGATATATGATGTGGTTCATGGATATCGATCATGATTTGATGTTTTTTGTTCATGATCATGAAGATGTAATGTGATTATTGTTAAGGATGTAATGAAAATACATAAAATAAGTTAGGTAACAAACTAAATGTAGGAAAAAAAATTATAATCATGAAACATATATCTACATGAACCAATAATAAGAAGGTGAAGTAAAAATGTGATGCCTTTTCATTAGTAAGAACTTAACAAAACCAAAGTTAGATTGGCTTAAGGAACATAAAACTTTTGAATGCTTCACATTAGCATGCTTTGATTGATAAAAAAGTATCTTGATTACATTGTGTCAAGTAAGCTCATAATCACTTGATTTATAAAGGGTATAAAGGGGAGATAGGTGATGGGTGAATGCATGAATGGGTTGATAGGTAAGGTAACTTTATTTGGGTTAGTTTGCCCCTTCTATAGGTGACCTAAGAACCAAATTAGACAAGTCCATGTCATAATACTAGATATAGACTAATCAATGTGGGAAGTTTACTAATGCTATATATGAAAGATAATTGCAACTTTCTTAGAATAGCTTATTCAGATTTTGATTTAGGATTTTTCATTTATTTGTTTTTGATAGGTTTGTGAATTTGATCGATGCAAAAGTTTCAAATGATTATTTTTGACACATTTGACTTAGCCATCTTTCAAGGGAATGGTTTAAGTTTGGGTTTATATGTTTGGTAGCTATCCTTCAAGGGAGCAGACTATCTTTTAAGCAATTTATTTTTGTGTAGCTATCCTTCAAGGGAGTAGTATGATAAGATATAGATTTATCATCCACATAATATTTTGGTATCCCAATTATTTTGATTCAAGGTTTTAAACATGGACAAGTGTAATTAGGCTTAGAGGTGTACCTTTATGAGGGAAAATGTTTTAGCACAATAGGTTAAATGATAGGTGAAAAGAGGGGTTTGAAAGACAAATGATCATGGGATTATATCCTGTTAGAGATGAAAAGTATCCATGAAAACTATGCTATGGGTAGAACCATGGCACCCATATTTAAGATTAGGATATGACAATGATGGTTAATCACATGCTTTGATGTTGTAATTGTGTGTCCTCAAAGGGAGAGGGATACGTAGGTAAAGGTGAAAATATTTTAAATCAAGGGATGAGCTTAAGTTAGATAGGAAGGTAAGTTAGATATTTCTTTATCAAATTAAAGGATATAGATGTGAAGCATTAAGAAGCTTAGGTTATGGGTTGCCTTCAAAAGAGGACAAATGGTAAGCTCTTGATCCATAATTATGGGTTATGATGTAGGTTCTAAGCTAATTGAAAGAAAACTTTCCTCTTTTAGTTTTCTCCATATTGGTTACATGTTGGTTTTCCTTTAAGATGAGGTCTCTAATATTGAATTCTCATTCTTTTAGGTGTTTATTATAGGCGTGATTGATTTGTTCTTGGTAAACACAAAGATGGTTAAGCATTGGAAGGTGATGCTCATCAAGTTGCTTAAGTTGGGTTAGATGTTCTTGATGATAGTCACTCTAAAAAATGATCTCCTATAGAGATATGTGAAGAGAGGGAATTTGGACATTGAGAGGTAAGACTACCTCTACTCTAAAGACTAGAGAGAAAGGGGTAGCACTTGCAGAGGTTTGAATGTTAGTGTGATAGGCCCATAAAGTGAAGGGGATGTTCAAGTGCCAATATCAACTTGAAGCACTAACTACTTTCGTCAACATTTTGTTAAGGATTTTGTTATAAGCTTCTAGCTATCCATTTTCTTGTGGATGGTAAGGTGAGGAAAAACATAGCTTAATCCCAAAAGAGTCATAAAGACCTTGGAATTGCTTATTTTTTAAATATTTTCCATTATCAGTGATGATATTATGGGGAAAACTGAAGTGACAGATGATATGATGGTTGATGAAGTTGACTATCTTGTCATCTTTGGTTGAGATGAGAGGAATAACTTTTGCCCACTTAGTGAAATAGTCAATGGCAGTAATGATGGATTGGTGGTGTTATGAATAATGAGGATTGATTTCCCTAATGATATTGAGTCCCCATTATGAGAAGGGCCATACTTGAAGGCTATAAGTAAAAACATTATGTAAATTAGTGTGTTATTGACATTTAACACACTTATTTACATAATCACAATAGTCTTGGTTGAGGGTGAGATAATAGTATCCAAGGCAAAGGATACATTTAGCAATAGCTAAACCACTAAAGTGTCCCCCAAAAATGTCATCATGTGTTTCCCTAATAGCATAAGAAGCTTTATGATTGTGTAGACAATGGAGAAGGAGGCTGTCAAATCTGAATTTGTAAAGGATTACCCATATTATGGTATCATGAGAGGTACTCTGAACAAAGGATCTTCGAGCATTACTAGAGAGGTTGGGAAGAACAATGCCAAGGTTGAGGTATTTAAAGGTTTTATCCTATAATATATCATATGGAGATGCTTCCACATTATAAATAGTAGGAAGGGTAGAATGTATATAAGATGGGGTGATAAAATTATGGATGGTAATAAAGAGTTTTGACTCAGTGGGTTGAGATTGGATTTGGGAAGTAAGAGAAGCCATTTTTTCCACAAAATTATTAGTAGATCATGGAATAGACTCGATGAGGTAATGATCGAATGACGCTAAGAGTATGTGTATGAGTTGTTTGTACTTTTTCAAGACATCATTCTTACACTGGTAGGATATATTGACCTAGTTGACCATAAGTTGGGAATCATTAAAGACACTAATGGTATTAATTCCTATGGCTAGAGTAGTTTGGAGGCCTATGACAAGGTCTTCATAATTAGCCACATTGTTGGTGAATTCAAAGTCAAGTTTAAATTAAAGAGGAAGAGGTTCACCATCAAGAGGAATGAGAATAAATCTAGTAACCCCACCACAATGGCATTTGGAGCCATTGAAGAACATGGTTATTTGGTAGATGGGGTCCTCTTGTGAAAGTGTCATGATAGACTCATTAGGAAATGTAAGAGGGAGTGGTTGGTTATTTGGTAGAGGAGATTTAGCCAATTAGTTGGTAATGACTTTCTCTTTAATTGACTTTTACTAAAGGAAATCAAGGTTAAATGTAGTTAAAAGTATGAGCCACTTATCCCTACAGTGGTTTTGGTATGGTTTAGAGTCAATGTAATTGAGTGGGTAAGTGTTGTTAATGACATAGCTTTTATGATTAAGAAGGTAATGATGAAGTTTGGAAGCCATAAATACTAAGGCAAGGCAAAGTTTCTTAGGATGGGTGTACCAAGTCTCACACTCTATAAGTGTTTGATTTATGTAGTAGACAACTTATTCTTTATGTTTTTCATTATGATGAGCAAGAATTACCCCTAAGGAATTGTTAGTGGTGGATATATAAAGGTAGAAGGGTTGGTCCTCTTTAGGAGGGGTAAGAATAAGTGGAGAAAGAAGTTATTCTTTGACTAAATCAAAGGCTTGTTAGCAATCCTTGGTCTACTTAAAATATGTATCTTTCCTGGGAAGATGGTGAAAAGGTTTACATCTATTAGAGAATTGAGAAATGAAGTTATGGATGGATTGGAGCTTCCCCTATAGGCTATAAAGTTATTGTGGTGCATTAGAGGAGGCATCTCCAAACTTGCTCTGATTTTGGTAGGATCTACTTAAATTCCTCAAAGAAAGAGGATAAATCTGAGAAACTTTATAGAAAGGAATCCAAAAATACATTTCTTTGGGTTGAGTCTGATGTGGAAATGGATTAAGCATTTGAAGATGATGGTGAAAATGGCTAAGTAATCCTTTCAATGTTTATATTTTCCAAAGAGATTGTCCACATAGTCCTTTATGATTTTATAGATTAGATCATGGAAGATGTAGGCCATGGCACATTGGTAAGTTACTCTAGTGTTCCTCAGACCAAATGGCATGAACCTATATCAAAAGGCTCTCATGGGGTGATGAAAGAGGTTTTATGTTGATCCTTGGGGGAAATCAAGATTCGATTATATCTTGAGAAACCATCCATGAGAGATAGCATCTCATGGCTAGTTGTAAGATGAAAAATTTGGTCAATGTTATGCAAAGAAAATTCATCCTTTTGGCAAGCAAGATTAAGGTCACGAAAGTTAATACAAAGGAAAAGTCCCTGTGTGGGATTGGTAATGAGAATGATGTTATAAACCCATTGAGGATAGTCTGAGGGTTGAATGAATTTGATAGATTAGAGATGTTAAAGATCCTCTTTGACTAGTAGGGTGATGCAAGGGTACATCATATGAAGATTTTGTATAATAGGATCAGCATTAGGATGGGTGACAATGTTGTGAAGGTCTATGGAAGGATCAATTTTGGGCATATATTAATAAGACCAAGAAAAGTCTATGATTAAATCATGAAGGAAAGAATGGTAATCTTGTTGTTCCATAGAATATAAGGATTGTATAATCTTTAAAATTGTGAGGGTTATCCTTGTGAACATAGGATTTCAATAGAGAGAGATTAATATTGTGTTAGTGAATAAAATAAATCAACCAAAAACACACTAAACTAATACATGTTGACAATATTTGACATTTGGTAGAATTTGAGTCAACCCATACATTTCTAAAATTTGTATAAGTTTATCCATGTCCTATATGAGATTCATTTTGATCTAGATGTTCACTTATCCCTAGTCTAGCCTTGGTCTAAAGTCTATCCCTTTGTACTAGCTAAGTTAATGAAGTCAACAATAGTTAAACATGGTCAAACTTGGTCAAAGGAATAAAATATATTTTTCTAGTCCTAATATGGTTTTTAATTTTATTTAGGATCTTTCTAAGTCATAAAATTGCATTTAATATATTCAATATGTAAAAACTTGCCTTGTGGGCCCACTTTGAGCTAAAAAAGAGGACTTGTCCAGATGGGTAAAGTGACCAACTCATCACCAATATGTGGATAACATGGGAGAGGTTAGAGGATGTTAGATTGAGGTTTGTGGTAGTTAAATATATAGTTATGATCATAAAATCAAAGTTTCTCCTTGTTTTTAGGAGTCTTGGGCATTTCTACGGTCCTCATGATCTAATCTCTAGCTAAAAATATGGGTGAGGTGTCTCTTCACTGTAGAAACCTAAATCTAGAAATTGATAACTTCTACCTAGGCTTTTGAAAAATTTCCACCAAAGTTCACAATTTGACCTAAAATCACTAAAATGAATTAAAATCTTGAAAATTGATATATTGAAGTGCTGATTTTGGCCAGAGTATCATTAAATGGGGCAATACAATTTATGGGCTAGCTAACTTTGATTAGATCATTTCAAGTCAAAATGACAATTTTTCACCTGGGTGACTAGGATTGCTCTTTTATATCAAATCTCTTGAATTAGACATGTGTCTTTGTTATTTTGTATTGGAAACATCCTAAATGAGAATACAGTTCCAATGCATCTAACATTGACTCCTAATTCTAATCCAGTCAAATTGTGAACCAATAATGAGACATTTTGACCAATTTGATTAATTTGTGCACCAAGAGCCAAAATTTGCACCAAAGTTGACTAATCATGTTTTAGGTTAATTGAACCAAATTATGGCATTAAGTTAATTTTTCATGGAACTTGTTGAATAAATCTTTATTTGAAATTGATTTTTATTAACTACATCATCAGGTGACATCATCATATGGGGTGGCATACATAATCCATAAATGCATAACATATCAGGATTATGGGTCTCCCATGACTCATTAGGACCATTTATGCCTATTCAATACCCCTCTATCCCAAATATTAAGGTGGATATTTGTATATTTAATTTCATATTTGGGTTTATTCATGGCCACACATCTCAATCTTGAGATGGATGGTCATGGTTGATCCTCAAACCATTATAAAAATATATAAATATAAGGCCTTTAATATTGAATTTTAATCTCTCACATTCCAAAGTTATAATTCTAAAATTATTCCAAAGCTTCATGCAAATTAGTGTTACAGTGTCCAAATATTGAGCCAAGCCAAGTCAGCCACAAGCTGCCACGGAGAAGAGGAGATAGCCAACCCTCCTTTGATGAAGACTTCATGAGTACAATCCTATAAATCCACTACTATAATATAATTTTTATCATTCAATGGAGGTGAAATATTGTTTCTCTTTCATGTTTTATTTGTGTTTCCATTCTAGTATTGTTAACTAAGCTCAACCAAGTAACTAGGCCTAGAGATATATGTTAGCTAGTGTGTTGGTTTTTCAATTTGATTTAATTTTGTCACTAACAAGATACTAACATATCTCTTGAGTCAAATTACTATTATACCTAATGGCACACTCGGTGGGACTATCTTCATGAGAGGGCAACCTACAACTTTTTTGTATTTCATAGTTTTAATTCTTTTTCGTTTATTTTTGCTTTGAGTAAAAATGGCCAATAAATAATTCATAGATTTTTATTTAATTAATATTTTTGTATAAATTTTTTTATTAGTATATATAAATATGTTATTGATATGATCTAAAAATTTCACAAAATAATTATTTATATTTTATAAGTTATGGCTGATTTAGTGACTGTTACTTTCTATTTTTTGTTTTTCTGGTAAAAATGGTTAGAATAGAGTTAATGACTTTTTTTAATTAATTTTTTGGACCTAAATTTTTTCAAGACTTTAACCTATGATTTATTGACAACCTCTTAAAATTTCATGTAAAAATGATCTATATTTTAAAAGTTTGTTAAAAATACTGACTCCAAGTTTTTATGTTTTATGTGCAGGCTTTTATGTGTTATGTGTTATGTTTTGTTTTTAGCCTTATAATTTGTTGTTTTCAGGTGTTGATATGTTTAATATTATTTTTTAAAATATTTTATTGATATATTTTTATAACCAAGTCTAATCTAATGTGTTTTCTTTCTTGAGATTTTTCCTTCGGGTTGACAGATTTTGCCCTTCAAAGTTACCTCGTTTCATAAATGTGCTTCAAGGCTAAACAAAGTGATAATATTTTTATTGAAAGATATACATGGAAATTCATCTAAGAAAACTAAATTAGTGCCTTTCACACTTAATTTTAGTGTTTTAAAATGAATTAGGAACTTTCTTTTTGGGCTTAATGAAAAATTTAGATGCTTAAGTGAATGCTTTGATAATTGTGCTTTCAAAGTTACAATTTAAGACCAAGGGGTCAAAATAACACCACCTAATTTTTATTTTGGTGCTTAAAATTGAACACATTTATTAATTTTTGTTTTCAATAATTGTTTGGTTATAAATTTATTTCCAACAAGAAATTTTGCATGTGTATTCTCTTCTATTTGTCCCTTTTAAACAACCCTTATAATAAAAAGCGCCATCCTTGTTGCAAACATGCCTAGTCCAAGGCATAGAAAAAATTTCATCTAAATCACTCCCCAAAAACATGCAAGAGTTTGAGTGACCTTTAAATTACCCTAAATTATTTCTATTATGTCTTTTATTTCATTTCATCTTGGTTTGTGAGGAGTATTTCATCACCTCCCATGAGTTCTATAGGGTTAAAGTACACTTAACATATCTCCACTTTAGGCATCACACTACACTGAACAAGCAATGAATGTAGTGGTTAAAAATAGGACTAGACCTTTTTTCAACAAGGCAAGTGCTATGGACACCCAATTTAAGTAAATTTATTTTGCATCATTGATGTGAAAATATTGTGCAATTGATCCATCTAAAAATGATTGAAAACTAATTTGTTTTAGTCAACCCCACATTGTCATACCCTTGTTAGGTGTTGTTCCCAAAATTAGCTATGCTCATTTTGTGGACAACCATTATGAAATTTGTCCATTTTGTAATCTACACTCTAATTTCATTAATTGAGACAAGATTCTCTTGATCTCAAGTGAATTTGTCTAATATCTTAGGAAATTTTATGACATTCCCCCGCCATGATTTTTTGACAATCATGAAACCTGTTGTAGTCATAAACTGATCAAAATGTCAATTTTGATCATTTTCAAGGTTTAGTGAATTTTAATTTTGCTTGTGTAAGGTCAGAATTTTTTTCCACTTTTACGTGGTTTTTGTTTTTCTACATGCACGAGTGGAACTTTTTACCACCATTACATGTTCTTATTGCCAGCATGTGTTAGGTCGGCTGAATTCACCACCTGAGCAAGATTTTTGATATCTTGAATTTTGAGTAGCATTAATTGCCACTCATGCTAAGTATTAAAGGCTTATTTTGGAGATTTTAAATGCATTTCTTTTTGTCATTTATTTTATGAGAGTTTCCTCAACCCCTTTTCACAACTGCTCAACCGTGGTGATGGAGGAAGATTTCAAATTTATCACCGCTAAGCTTAGGGTTTTGAACTCACTAGGTAAGTTATTTTTGACTTCTAGGGTTTCATTTTTTAAGAGATATCTACTGCAGATTGATTTATATTTTTTTTAATTTATTCTTTGTCTTATGTTTCATCGACCTTTATTATTTCATTACTTTTTCCCTAGTTAGCCTTGTCAATAAAATCCACTGACCATCGCTCGTGCCCTAGATTTTAATTCTTGTATGTTATTGACTTGACCAAGCTTTTCCATTTAAAGCATGGTTAAAAACCAATTCTTCCCAAAACATTATGATAGCAAATTTATTAGCTACTCTCACATGTCCTTGTTGTGATCAAGTCAAAAATAGAGTCAACATTTTTCACTGCTTAAGTATTTTAAGATGTTTTCAAGAGGAAATGTATTGGTGGAAAAATTTGCCACCCTTACATGAAAAACCTCCAAATCTTACCATATGCATTGTCAGCAAAATTTGCCACTCAAACATGAAAACTTGTGATTTCCTTGTTACCTACAGTGTCGACATTTTTGGCCACTCCAACATGCAACCAACATGCAATAGTTGCAAATTTTGCCACCAATGTAAATGCACAACATCCCTCACATGCAAGGGCGGAAAATTTTGCTACCCATGCAAACATTCTCTTAAATTTCCCTAACTTTGGGATATTTTCAATTTTGTTTTTCTTAACCCACTTTCCTCTAGTTTTTTGGCCTACTCGCACTTTAGCCCTTTCAAGTGCATCTCCATAGTAATGATCATCAACAGGCAATTTTATCAGATTACCAGTATCTTCCCTAATTTCATGATCATGAATTTTTGTTGCAATTTATTCTATGGATCTTCTTTCTTCATTGATGTCCTTTTGGTAATAGCTCATTCAGATGACTGAGTTGTCTCCAAAGAAGTCAAAAGTGATGAAGTTCAAATATCAAGGTGTTTTTATAATCACCTCAGTTACTTCTAATGTCGATGAAATTAGAGATATAGATATTTTTCATATGGACATGGTTGAGTTTGTGGAGAGAACCAACTCAAGAAATCTCAGCTCTGAAATGAAAAAGATAATTGACAGTAACATTCATTTGGTATCTTCTTTCCTAGTAGCATCCCACAAGATATAATTTGTTATTTAGTGTGCTTAGTTTTATAACAAAGATACTAGGGCTATGATGGATGCTAATGGTAATATGATAATTAGACTAGATACTAAATTTATTGATAAGGTGTTCATGTGCCTTCCTGCTATAGAAGTGATAAAGCTTGATTTTGTTGAAGCACAAAAAAAGTATGACAAAAATCCTGAAAAGGCAAAGAAGGTAATCAATAATAAATGACTCAAGATGTTATTGTCAAATTTTTCAAAGTGGCCATGGATTTTACCTAGAAGTGACTTTATAGAAGAAGTTGGTGATATAATAACTCTTCTTAGTAAGATAAGAGGTTTGTCTTCTTCTTCATAGTTTCATGAATGGATGTATCCTTTCATCAAAGTAATACTCCAAGGCAAACAAACCATCTTCTGAGGAGAATAAATCAGTAATGATTTACATGAATAATTAACGAAGGTATAAACTACCTTCAAGTTATACATGACTTCTTATCTAGTGTATATTGTAGCTTCAATGAGAATCTTTCTATGTCTAACATCAGAAGGAGATAGGAGAGTAATACCTATGTATCAATACTATTCTTAATTAACATTGAAGGGTTTTATTCATCATTTTAGTAGATTAAATGATGTTTTCTTTGTAGTAATATTATGTATTTTTTTATCATAACTAGAACAAAGAAGAGTTTTAGATGAGGCTTGGACAATGGTAAATAATTTTGGATACATGTTGTTACAGTTTCCTTCTTTATCAAACCTGAGAGTTAGCTTTTTATAAGGTCATCCTTATATTCTTCCAAGATTCCCCTCAGACAAATTGGTCTTAATAAAGTTGTGCAGACAAATTATCATCATGAATAATAAAAAAATGTATCTCAAGAAGGCTGGTTTCAAGTTCCCAGTTGAAATTGGTAGGTATTCGGTATTAACTGATACACAGGCTAGGGCCATGGAAAATGAGATGCAACTTGTAACTCTGAAGCAATTTAAGAGAAGACCAAAGTTTGACTATAGGGTTGTGAAAGACAAAATTAAGAGGAAAATCTAATTCCATGAACTTATGGTTGAATATTTTTGGGTAGATTTGAGAATAGAAGATGTTAGGAAAATGGACTACAATAGGTTATCTCTTGAGCAGATTGAATATCTAGGACTTGTTGATATTCCAAAGAATCTAATAGATGATGAAGAGTTGATAAATAATATATATAATACTGAATAGGTTGCTAATGCCCCTTTTCCTCTAATCTAATGGTCCCAAAAAGGGATGACCTCTTTGAGGAAAATATTTGAACCTATATTGGCAAACACCAATAATTTGCTAGCAAATAAGGGAATTACTTTGAAAGAATTCTTCACAGGGTTAGAAACTAAGATTCAAGAGGAAATAACAATAAAGGTAGAGAATAGGATGAAGAACAAAAGTGATGTTCCTTCTTATTCCAAGCCACATATGCCTAAGATCATATTTTTGATGAAGAAGTCAAAAGTTATGGAAAAAGAGTCTGAAATAGAAGATATAAAAGTTGAGAAATAGAGCACTAAAGAACCAACGACGAAAGAGATGGAGATTGAAGATAGACCTACAAATAAATAAGAGGAGGAAACATTGTCCCCACATGAGAATGTACAATAAGAAATGGGTGTCTCATCTCCCCAACCTGACACACCTATTGCATCTCCTTTGTTTGTTTCTCCTATTAATATTCCCTCTTCTGAATCTCCCTCTCCTAAAATAATTATTGACAACCCTCAAAACACTTTTAAAGATGTTCTCCATTCCTCAATGTCTATTCCTAGTTTTTCCTCCTCATTTTTTGATATTGGAGATACTTCTATTTTTGATCACTTTGTAAAAGGTGCAATTTTTACTAACACTCCACCTATTATTTCCACTACGAGTGCAAGTGCAGTTCCAATGATGCCAATAATGAGGATAGACCCTAATTTGAGTAATTTTGTGATTCTACCATGGTTGTTAGCTTATACACCAAAAAGGAAGAAACAAGCCATCTCCCCAGACGAATTTGATGTTAATAAGCTAGTGCCAATAAAAGCCAAGACCCTGAAGAAGCCAAAGATTCTTTCAAAAATGCTTGGAGATAAGGGACAAAAAATTTTGGAAATTGCAAGACCTCCACAAGATGTAACCATGGAAAATTTTGATATGAATGATTACTCTATATCTAGAGTTTAATTAGGAAAAATAAATCATGAAGGTTCCAAGAATGATATGCAGTCAGCCATGGACATCTTGATTCAGAGATTTGACAGGGAGAAAGAAATGAAAGGTCACTACAAAGCAATGGTGGAAAAATTAACTATAGTGGTAAGGAAAATCACTTTCAATTCAGAAGTAGTAACTCCTGAGGCCATTTATATAGAAGACCCCATCATTTAGAAAGTATAAAATACTCATCTCAAAGGAAAAGTACTTGAAGAGTACTTAGACAGGATGCGTGCACAGGGAATTTCCCCACTTACATAGCTATCTGAGAAGATAGATAAAATGAGAAAAATAAAAGTAGAACTTAATGATCTCATTGAATTTGTTTCTCAATATATTGAAAGCATATAAAAGAATCATGATAAATGGGTGGAGATGAGAAAAATGAAAATAAGCACTCTAATATCAATTGGCATCATTATTGATAGGGATTCTTATATCAAAACTAAAGAGGCATTGACATATAGGAGTTGTGTGCTTAAATATTTGATCAATGACCTTGAATATACAAGGAAACTCAGTGAAAAAAGTGATGTCAATATTTTACATAAATTGGAGGAGTTACCTTACAAGCTTGCATCATAAGATAACAAATTTATCTTGACAGAAGAAATGATTCAAGAATTTGAAGATATGTTCTAGAAAGAATTTAAAGATAAAACATTTTCAATAGCCTCTGTGGACAATATTCTAGATAATTAGTTAACTCTGAATAATTTGAAAACCAAGTTAAGTATTCATGCAAAATCAGTTAACATAGTAAGAGATGCCATAGAGCCAAGATGATTTTTAGGAACATTGTTAGTCCAGACAGTATCAGGATGCAAGCAACTTTCACTATGTATGATGGACACATGAAGAAAGATGGTAATATGAATTGAAGCAGTATATTTTTCTCTTCGTTTATTTTCCATTTTTTAGATGTACTTTTGAACCAACTTTAGACATTTTTACATGTAATTTTTTCATATGTAATTACATGTAAAAAATAGGAAGTCCCAAGTTAATAAGGACTCTTATTTTTTAATAGGTCAAAGTAGTTAGGATTTTCCTAAATTTTCTAAAGGCCTCTCCCTATAAATAAATAGGGCCTCTATTGTAATGTGTATCTCTAGTTATTGAAATGAAACTCTACCGAATTGAAGAGAATTTTGAGTTTAAATTATAAATCAAATTTTATCAAGTGAATGAGAAAGCAAGTGATCTTTCAAACTTTATGTTGAAAGAACTTGTGTTGTATTGGAAATTATTCTTACATCTTTTTCCTAATATGATCTTATCTATTTGATTAAATAGTAGTGTGAGTGAAAATAATCTAGGAGATATTCTAATGTTGATTGTGGAGACTTTGTGCTACAACAATTATCTTTAGTTTGTGATTTAGTGTTATAAAGTAAAAGATATTGGAAAGGATTTGAACTAATATTATCTTTTGTGACCATATATTTTGTCATAGTTTTTGGTGAAGACTTTGGGCTACACCTCATTCTATTGTATTCTAAGTGTTAAATCAGTAAAAGAAGCAATGATAGACTTTGTGCCCCTGTGAGTATCTTAGTTTTTCAACTAGTATCAAGAAAGTGTTCTTTTATTTTGTAAACATCATTTATGAAAAAAGAGAAATGGATATATGGTCTCACCTTTGAGTTAGTATTTAGTTTAAATTAGTTTGTGATATTTTATAGGGAACTTCCTATTTCTAAGAGGAGATATTTATCTCATTACACTGTCGCTGATATAACCATTTTGCCTTCAGTTAGTTGAAGAAAAAATATTCACCAAACAATTTTTTGGTGACTCTCCTATGGAAAGAACATGCAATTTAAAGCCTCATTCTCTGAGTTGAAAATTTTCTAGTTCTTTTCCATTTGTTTCAAAATTTTGTTGAGTATACTACATTCTGGCAGATTCATGGTATATGTGAAGAAAGAGAGCTCAAGATATTATTGATCTTATATTTGAGTTGATGCAACAAAATTATTTTTTATCTTTTGCCTCTACAACCTCATGTTCAGTGAACCAGGAGTTTTCCTCCTACCAACACTAGGTCTCTAATACCAGGTGAAGCTTCTAGTTCTAGTGCTAGTAGAGTTTTGTCTATTCATACTCCACAAAGGTTTATTATCCCACATTTTAATTAGCATATCATGGAAGCCCAAGGACCTTGAGGTAACACTTTTGGTCCTCTAAATTTAACCCCACCTTTACATAAACTACCTCACAGTTCAATAAAAAAAATTCAAAGTTCTATGGTGATAGGAAAGTTCACCCTAATGAATACATTACAACTTTTTACATAGCCTGTGGTGTCATAGGTGTTGAATATGAAGACGTAGAAGTAAGGATTTGTGTAGAAACATTATAAGGTGATACCGTGGATTGGTTTTATCATCTTCAAGCTCAAACTATAACCAATTGGAACACTCTCAATACCAAGTTTGAAGCTAGGTTCAAACTTATAGAATATGCTCACACCTTGTTAGCACATCTAACACAAATGAAAAAAGAGATGCATGAACCTATGTGAGATTTCATCACCAAATTCAATAAACTAAGAAATAGGATTCTTGCCACCACTGAGCCAACAATGGAGAATATTAAGTGTTTCTTTATCAATACTCAACGTTCTGAAGTGAGTTTTTTGTTAAGGCAGGCTGGCCCTATAGATCTTTCTACAACTCAAATTTTGGCTACCAAAGTTGAAGATGATCTTATCCTTGTGGGTGAGATAAGAAGAGATTCTAATACAAGTAGAGTTTCCTCTTCTACTGATAATTTTTACATAACCTCTATTGACCATATGGTACAAAAGTTAGCAAATGAATTAATATCTCTGAAAAGGCAAATGTCCCAAGGTATGTCTACCCCTCTTTATCATGATATACAAAAGAGGACATTTCCCAATAATTCATATCAAGGTAATGCTGCTAAAAATCAAGGACAACCTAGTTATCTTCCTCCTACACAGGAGAAGCTTGCCATTAAAGTAGCACTGGTCAACTCATAGTTGGTTATTATGAAATTGAACATGATCATTCTTTCTAACCTAAGTTAGACCAGGAGAATGATGTTAATCTCTTTGCAAAAAGAGAATAAGAATTAGCTGGCAACTCCACCATTAGTTTTTTGAATTACCAAGATGAAGCTAAAAAAGAAGAAGTGTATGATGGAGTATATGCTATTTTTACTAGGTCCTAAAGTCAATTAAATCAACAAGTTGATACAGAAAAAGTAAGAGAATAACCTTAACCAATGATCTCAATTGCTAAATGGGGAACTCTACAGTCTTTCCAATCAAAGGACCTGGTGGGCAATAAGTAAGTACATCTAACAATCATGTATCTTCTAATTCTATCCCTTAGACCAATACCACATCAAATAAAAATTAGAATGATGGATTTATTTCCTCTATTTCTAGTTCATTCCATTTATTCTACATAGTAGATCATGCTAGGAAGACCAAAATCCAAATGTCTAAAGTTGAGTATATGCAAGCTAATCCTAAATAGTTTGATAGGTTGGCTGAATACGTCAAAAACAAAACTATCCCTATAGGACAAGATTTTCCAAAAGTTACCCATGATTCCTCAAAAAAAAATCTATCCAAAATAATCTTGTCACTTCTCCCCTTGTTGCCTCTAGAAAAATAAAACCTTTCTATGTTTCTATATTAGTAAATGGTCATAAGTTGAGCAATTACATAATAGATTCTAGAGCCTCTGATAATGTTATGCCCACCAAGGTAGCAGACTCCCTTGCTCTCACCTTAAATAAGACTTTTGGGAGATGTTTCTCCATGAAAAATAAGCAATTACCACTTTTGAGTCAAATTAAGGATGCCCAATTTGTATTTGTAGCTTTTACAGACAAGAGGATTAAGATGACAGTCTTAGTGGCCGATGTTCTAGCTTCTTATGGTATTTTTCTCAGACGTAATTTTTGAAAGGATGTAGGTGGAGAGTTGAACATGAATCTATCTGAAGAAAGGATACCTATTAAAGGTGTCATGCAAATTTTCTTCTTGAGAAAGAGGCAAAATAGATTGTTACCCAAATGGTAAATCTTGAAGCTCAAATTTTGTTTGAGTCCTTGGGAATGGGTAATTATTTACTATTCACTGAAGATGTTTCTAATCCATCAGATGAAAGTTTATCATGTGACAATTTAGATAATTTAGATAGAGAATTAGAAGAGTTTTCAGAAGAAAGTTTAGGTAAAAAGGAATCTTTTCTCACTGATGAAGAGGAATCTTCTGACCAATGAAATTCAAAAAAATCAAATTCTAATGAGGTTTTAGTTTTAAAATTTGATGAAAGTTATTTCTCTACCAATTTTGGAGATGGAATTGTTTTGATATCCCCACAAGGAGATATTTTCCCTTGCTCATATAAGTTGCAATTAGATAATACCAACAACATCGATGAATATGAGTCATTGTTGCTCGGATTGAAAGTTACTAATTCTAGAGGTGTTAAGATTCTTTATGCTTGAGGAGATATTGAATTAGTGGTTTGTCAAGTGAGAAATATCTATTAAACCAAAAATTAGAGATTTTGACACTATCAAAAACATGTATAGGATTGCATCAAAAATTTTGATGATTTTAATATTTCTATGGTGCTAAGAGAGTTTTACAATCACGCAGATTCATTAGCTATCTCCATAACTCTCATGGTTCCTCATAAAGATTTTAAAGGAAACAAGTACATTATTGAGTTGGTCTTTCGGCCAAGTGTACCTGATAATGATGACCATTGGCAAGTGTTCAATGGTGATAATTAAATAAATTCTTTCTTGGAAATGATGGATAGATTTGATGAACTCTATTTTTAAGGTAGTGAATCTCCACCATGAGAATATGTTTCCAAAATAAATTCATAAATTGGTGAAGAGTTTCTTTAACTAAAAGGGAATAAAATACAAAAGTTTTGGTTTCCATTTAAAAGCTATTTGATAAGCATGACAGATATATCAAGCACTAAAAACAACTGAATTCAAGTTCCTCTATGGAATTTGATAAAATAAATTTGAGTTCACAAGTAGATCCCAAAATGGTCAACATTGGGAAATATTGCACTGTCGATGAAATTTTTAAATTCATTACTCTCCTTAGTCATTACATTGATGTTTTGGCATATTCTTATGATGATATGAAGTCCTTCAGGCCTAAGGAAATTTAGCATAAAATTCCCCTTAAACATGGGTCATTACCTCACAAGCAGAAACAAAGGCAATACAACCCCAAAATATCAGGTACTATCCTTTCTGAGATTTAGAAGATATTGAATGCAAGGATAATTTTTCCAATTCATCATTCCACCTAGGTCATGAACATAGTTCTTGTAAGGAAGAAGAACAAATAGATTCATATTTATGTTGATTTTAGGAATCTCAACCAATCTTCCCTAAAGGATAAATACTCCATACCCATCATGGACCAAGTATTGCAAATAGTAACTGGTTTAGAAATATTGTCTATGTTAGATGGTTTTTCTAGGTATAATCAAGTGGAAGTTAATGAAGCAGATCAATTATAAACCACTTTCACTACACCTTGGGGCACATTTACATATCACAAAATGCCTTTCAGTTTGATCAATGTTGGTGCCACATTCTAGAGAGCAATGGACCTTGCCTTCAAAGATGAGATAGGTAAGTTCATTATGGTGTATCTTGATGACTTGACTATTTTCTCCAAACATTTTCATGATCATGCACATCATTTATGACAAGTGGTAGAACATTGTTATAAACATAGTATTTCTCTCAATCTTAATAAGTCAATTTTTGGGGTTAAAGAAGGTAAACTTCTCAGTCACGTTATATCTTGATAAGGCACTAAAATTGACTCAAAAAGAGTCAAATCTATTCAAAGTCTTACTCTACCTGCTAGTAAGATTGCAGTTCATTTTTTCTTTGAAAAGGTAAATTTTTTGTGAAAGTTCATTCCTAAATTTATAGAGAAAACCCATCACATCATTAACATAATGAAGGCTAAGGCTAATTTATATTGGATTGTAGAAGGCAAAGTAGGATTTGAGGATATCAAGAAGGCTATTGATCATGTTCTAGTCCTTGTTTGTCTTGACTATACCAAAGATTTTGTAGGATATAACTACGCTTCTGAATATACACTTTCATCTATTTTGGTTTAGCAGAATGAAGGTGTAGAATCTCCCATATCATTTATTAGTTATCGACTCAAAGCTCATGAATTAAAATATTCAAACATGGAAAATCATGCTTATGCCATGGTTAAGGTGGTAAATCATTTCTAATTCTATACCCTGAATTCACATACTATTATTTTGGTGCCTGACACAATAATAAAGTATATTCTAACTCAACAAGATTTTGGTACTAAAAGGGGAAATTATATTGCTAAGATCCAAGAGTTTGATCTTGATATCAAACCTACTAAGCTTGTGCATAGAATAGGTTTGTGTTAATTGATTACTGATAATGTACCAAAAGAGATAGGGGATGAAGAAGCAAAGGTTGAAGACATGCCAATAGTTCTTTTTGTCACTACTACTATTGAGTGGTATTCAAATATCACTTATTTTCTTACCTATGGTGAGTGTCCTACCCATATATCTTATAAGGATAAAATAACTATTAAAATGAAGGCTGATAACTACATCCTATGGGATAATGGTTTGTACAAAAGAAGCCTTGATGGATTATTTATTCGTTATGTGGATAAAGTGAAACAAAGTAGACTTCTAGAGTCTTTCCACAATTTGACTTGTGGAGGAAATTTTTATTCATCTGTGATGGCTCACAAGATTCTATGAGCTAGATACTATTGGCCTACACTATTTCAAGATGCATATAATTAGGTGTGTAGGTGTGAGTTATGTCAATAGTTTGTTGGGAAACCTAAGTTGGTTGCATTACCTCTCTGTTAGGGGATCTAGCTCTACCAGTTAGAGCACAATTGATTACTTCTTATATGCAATTAAACACGGAATTATACCAGAATGATAAAGTAACTAGAAACTTGAGACAACAAAGAATTTGAGAGACAATACACACTCTTGTATTCAATATTACTAGAAGAAAATACAAATAAGGAAGATGCCACTTCTTCCTCCACCTCAAAGGCTTGCCACACCTTAAGACCTTCTTCCCTCTCTCTCTTGCTCAACACAAACCAACTCTACAACCTGAGTTGCTATCCCTCCTTGAATGCTTCAGCTGATCTCCTTGACCTTACACCTGTAGATCTCCTTGACCTTGCTTGCTTCAATGCTCTTACTTGCCTTCTTGCTTGTTATTTTTACAATACATGCCTTATGGGTCTTTAAATAGGATCCCATGCTTACAAAAAATAGAAATCTAACTACAATAATTAGACACGCAGCCAGTGACTTAAATTAGTCCCTTGACATGCAAACAACGCGTTCACTTAACTAACTATCCGTAAACAACAGTTCTGGACCGCCACAGGTGACCGACGTCGGTCCCTGTGTGTCTGGTGCTGCCGACGTCGGCTGACTCCCTGCCGTCGTCGGTCTCCTTCTCCACTGCATCTAACTGACGTCGGTCATACTACCGACGCCGGTGGCTCTGGTTCTTCAGCATCCTTCCCTATGTCTGCAAACAGATGAAGCTTTTAGCTCCACACCCTAACAATCTCCCACTTGGAGATAAACAGCTACAACCTGTACCTGTACCTGTACACCATCTATTTTGTTCCTTAGGCTCTATATCCCTCTTCAACATCACTCTTGAAGACTGACCACCACGCAAACCTGTGATGCTATACCTGTCTCTTATGCCAAAAGAATTCTGCTACTCCTAAATTCTTTATGACATACTTCTGAACCAACTCTACCCTTAGCTCAGAAAACTCCCTATATATGAAACCCTGCAACAAGTAACACAATACAGTAACAGGATAATGTAGCTAATATTATCCAACCTTGTAAAGATAAAATACAATGGTCAAACCTCCATTGCTAGCAGCCTAATCAAGACCATATACCATAGCCTTCTGTCTCATGTGTCCATCCACTCTCTTCTCTAAAACGGGAATCCATCCCTCTATCCAGTGCTTTCTTCCAGCTAACAACACTACCAACAAATACCTGTTTGGTTCTCCAAGGACTCACACTCCTCATCCATGCCAAGCTCCCACTGTTTCTGGATTCTACCTGCATTGCTTCTTCCATCTTCCTAGTTCATGACTATCAGTAAGCAATATAAATAATGTGAACAATGAATATGAGGTTCACATACCTTTCCTGACCTCCACATGGGTGTTTGAGACTTATTAATTCACCCACTATCCGTTCTAGTGACCGATCTAGGCCATCTCCCAGTCTGCTCCCGACCGATGTCGGTTCCCTGCACTAACCCTGACTGCCGACGTCATTTCCCTGGCCGATGCCGGTGTCATCCTCTACCGACATCGGTCCTTATGACCGACGTCAGACTTCTCCTACCCGACCTACCGACCCCGCTGGTCTGCACAAGACTGATGCCGGTATCTAGATGACTGACGTCGGTGCCAAGCTGCCGACATCGGTGTCTGTGTGTTCCTGTAAGTGATGAAATTTTCATCCGCAGGCTCTTCTTGGATCAAACCTCTGTCCATGCTACCCTGCTCAAATTTATTCAACCCCTGTGATTGATCTCTGTCCTTCATCTTCTCCAAAAACACCAAGGCTTCTTTGTTCCTGTCAAAACCATCAAATTTCCTCTTTCTGCAATGAACTGTATCTGTGCTTTCCAAATTTGAACACGTACCTTTTGAATCAAGAACTTTCATTCCCTTCTTATTCTCATGACCAAGCCTATTAGGCCACATCTTAGAATCTACACCAGAAGTAGAATCAGTAATACAAGTAGACAGATAAAGAGTATATACTTTCTTACCTCTCGCTAAAACAAGTGCTCCCTTGGTAACCTTCCAAGAATCCGCTGTGAGGGTTATTGTGCATCCCTCATCTCCCAACCTTCCTACAGAAATCAGACTTTGCTTCAGAATTGGAACATGCATGACGTCTTTCAACACCCACGTGTTGTCAATCTGCAATCTCAGTTGCACTTTCCCTTTGCCAACTGTCTGACAAGGCGTACCATCCCCTAAATAGAGCACTCCAAAATCTCCCTATTCATACTCATAGAACAAATCTCTATTTGGGGATGCATGAAAAGATGAACCAGAATCTAAAATCCATGATCCTACCTAACTATCTGAAGAAAGTATGAGAGCGTCCTGCATCACAATATTAGCATCCTTTGCTTCTTCAATACCTGCATGTTGATTCTCTTTATCTCTCAACCAACACTCCTTCGTATGTCCTTTCTTTCCACAAAACCAGCAGGTAATACCTTTGGACTTGGATCTCCTTCCCGACCTTGATTTCCCTTGCTCAACCTTCTCCTTTTGCCTACCCCTGCTTTCTGCACTTAGAGCATTTCCTGATGATTCACCTGTGCTTCTCCTGCGTATTTCCTCATTCAAGATCACACTCACAACATCATCAACTTTTAAGATTTTAGAAGCAGATGCAGAATTACTTACTGCCATGACCAAACCGTCCCAACTTTCAGGCAAAGAACATAAAATCAAGAGAGCCTTTACCTCATCATCAAAAGCGATATTGACTGAAGCTAGTTGGTTTACCAAACCATGAAAATCACTGAGATGAGTATGTACCGATCCACCATCCTTCATTTGCAAGTTAAATAGCTGCTTCATAAGATATACCTTATTAGAAGCCGAGGGCTTTTCATATAAATTCGCCAAAGATTTTATCAACTCTTCCGTTGTTTTGCACTGTGATAAGCTAGAAATCACAGATGATGCAAGGCTCAGCCTTATGGAACGGAGAGCCTTCCGATCAAGAACGTTCCATTCTTCATCCTTCATGTGTGTGGGCTTGCATGCAACCCCACCCAACGGTAAGTACAAATCCTTCTGATACAGATAGTCCTCAATCTGCATCCTCCAGTGTTGATAATTCCTACCGTTAAACTTCTCCATTCGTAGCTTACTTTCTTCTGCCATTGCTAAACTCCCACTCAATCAGAAACCCTGTGAATGACCTATAATCACAAACAATACCCTACTTCCTGCAAACCGTAGCTCTGATACCACTTGTTAGGGGATCTAGCTCTACCAGTTAGAGCACAATTGATTACTTCTTATATGCAATTAAACACGGAATTATACCATAATGATAAAGTAACTAGAAACTTGAGACAGCAAAGAATTTGAGAGACAATACACACTCTTGTATTCAATATTACTAGAAGAAAATACAAATAAGGAAGATGCCACTTCTTCCTCCACCTCAAAGGCTTGCCACACCTTAAGACCTTCTTCCCTCTCTCTCTTGCTTAACACAAACCAACTCTACAACCTGAGTTGCTATCCCTCCTTGAATGCTTCAGCTGATCTCCTTGACCTTACACCTGTAGATCTCCTTGACCTTGCTTGCTTCAATGCTCTTACTTGCCTTCTTGCTTGTTCTTTTTACAATACATGCCTTATGGGTCTTTAAATAGGATCCCATGCTTACAAAAAATAGAAATCTAACTACAATAATTAGACACGCAGCCAGTGACTTAAATTAGTCCCTTGACATGCAAACAACGTGTTCACTTAACTAACTGTCCGTAAACAGCAGTTCTAGACCGCCACAGGTGACCGACGTCGGTCCCTGTGTGTCTGGTGCTGCCAACATCAGCTGACTCCCTGCCGTCATTGGTCTCCTTTTCCACTGCATCTAACTGACGTCGGTCATACTGCCGACGCCGGTGGCTCTGGTTCTTCAGCATCCTTCCCTGTGTCTGCAAACAGATGAAGCTTTTAGCTCCACACCCTAACACTCTCAAGCTAGTGGTGATTGAAGAACCTTTTTAGAAATAGGGTATCAAATTTATTGGTGTTATGAACCCACCATCAAGTGCTATACATGACTATGTTCTCACCATGACAAACTATTTTACCAAGTGGGTGGAAGCCATTCCAGTTAAGCATGCTACTTCGGAAGTGGTATGTAATTTCCTTAATAAAAATATTATTTCTTAATTTAGAGTTCCAAACAAGATTGTAGTAGAAAATTCTACTTGTTTTTCTTCCCATGAGATTACTAACTTTTGCCACAAGCATGATATCATTCTTTCCCACTCCTCAGACTATTATCTGCAAGAAAATGGTCAGGCAGAATCAAGTAACAAGAATCTAGTTACTATTATCAAGAAACTGGTAGATGAGAATCAGAGAACTTGGCATAAAACATTATTTGATGCTTTATGGGTAGACAAGATTACCCCTAAAATGGAAATAGGTATGTCACTATTTCAGTGTTTGTATGGTTTGAATGCAAAGACCCCAATTACCTTAGAATTGCTAGCACTAAAGTTGGCAAAGGTAGTAAAAGATCAAAATTTTGAAATTTCTATAGATAAAAGGATCATATACCTAACTAAACTAGAGGAGAAATGAACTATGGTAGTGGACCATATCATTGAGCATCAAAGTCAGGTAAATATAATCTTTGACAAGAAATCAAGGACTCATGAGCTTCATATTGGAGATCAAGTTTTGTTATGGGACAAGAGGAGAGAACCAAAAGGAATGCATAGAAAGTTTGATTCCTTATGGAGAGGTCCATTCACCATTCATCAATTTTGTGGTGAAAATAGCTTCTTACTAGAATATCAAGATGGAACACCATTCTTTTTGCCTCATAGTGGACAACATTTGAAACACTTCAATCCTTAAAGTATCAGATAAGTTCATTTATACATTTGTATAGTTTTTATGTTTTTATTTTTGAGTTTTTTTTTTAGTCTTTTGTGTCTTTTTCTTTTTGGTAGCTTGACTCCATAGCCCAATGGCATGGATGAAGGCACTTAGAGACTAGATTCTTCACCCTTTGATCATTTCAAAGTTTGATCGATGAAAGTTCCCCAACTGGAGCCAGTTGTTTCCAAAATTAGCTACACTCATTTTGTGGACAACCCCTATGAAATTTATCCATTTCATAATCTACACTCTAATTTCATTGATCGAGACAAGATTCTCTTGATCTCAAGTGAAGTTTTTTGACATCCTAAGAAAGTTTATGACATTCCCCCACCATGATTTTTTAAAAATTGTAAAACTTGTTGTAGTCATAAACTAATAAAAATATCAATTTTTATCATTTTTAGAGTTTTAGTGAATTTTGATTTTGCTTATGTAAGGTCATCATTTTTTGCCTCTTTTACATGGTTTTTGTTTTTCTACATGCATGAGTGGCACTTTTTGCCACCATTGCATGTTCTTGTTGCTGGCACATGTCAGGTCAGCCAAATTCACTACCTGAGCAAGATTTTTGAGATCTTAAACTTTAATTAGCATTAATGGCTACTCATACCAAGTATTAAAGGATTATTTTAGAGCCTTTAAATGCATTTATTTTTGTCATTTATTTTATCAAAGTTTCCTTGACCCCTTTTCACAACCACTCGACCGTGGTGATGGAGGAAGATTTCAAATTTGCCATTGCCAAGCTTAGGGTTTCAAACTCACCATGTAATTTTTTTTTACTTCTAGGCTTTCATTTTTTAAGTGATATCTACTAAAAATTAATTTTTTTTTCATTTTTTCTTTATTTTGTGTGTCATCAACCTTTTTTATTTCATCATTTTTTCCCTAGTGAGCCTTGTCAGTGAGATTTACTGACCATCACTCATGCCCTAGATTTTAATTTTTGTGTGTCATCGACCTGACCAAGATTTTTCCTTTAAAGCATGGTTGAAAACCAATTCTTCCCAAAACATTGTGATAATGGCTTTATTAGCCGCTCTCAAATGTCCTTGTTGTGATCAAGTTAAAATTAGAGTTGGCATTTTTTGCCACTTAAGTATTTTGAGATATTCTTAAGAGGAAATGTATGGGTGGAAAAATCTACCATCCTTACATGAAAACCTCTAACTCCTACCATATGCATTATCAGCAAAAATTTTCGCTCAAACATCAAAAAATTTGATTTCCTTGTTACCTATACTATCAACATTTTTTCTGCTCAATATGCAACCAACATGCAATAGAAGTGAATTTTGCCATTGATGCAAATGCATAATATCCCTCACATGCAAGGGTGGAAAATTTCAATGCCCATGCAAAAATTATCTTAAATTTTTCTAACTTTGTGATATTTTCAATTTTCTTTTTCTGAGCCCACTTTCCTCTAGTTTTTTGACCTGCTCATTCTTTAGCACTTTAAGTGCATCCCCATAGTCATGATCATTGATATGCAATTTTCTCAGATTACCAATATCTTACCTAATTACATGATCATGAATTTTTATTATAGTTTATTCTATGGATATTATTTCTTCATTGACATCCTTCTAGTAATAGCTTATTCAAATGTCTGAGTTGTCTCTGAAGAAGTTGAAAGTGATGAAGTACAAATATCAAGGTGCTTTTTCAATCACATCAGTTACTTCTAATGTTAATGACATTAGAGATATAGAGATTGGACATGTGGACATGGCTAAGTTTGTGGATAAAACCAACTCAAGCAATCTTAGCTTTGAAATGAAGAAGATATTTAATAGTAACATTCATTTGGTATCTTCTTTCTCGGTAGTAGCCCACAACGTAGAATTTGTCCTTCAGTGTGCTCAATTTTATAACAAAGATACTAGGGATATGATGGATGATAATGGTAATTTGATAATCAGACTAGATTCTAAATTTATTGATAAGGTGTTTATGTGCATTCTTACTATAGAAGTGATAAAGCTTGATTTTTTTAAAGCACAAAAAGAGTATGACAAAAATCCTAAAAAGGCAAAGAAGGTAATCAATAATAAATGGTTGAAGATTTCAAGGTCAAATTTTTCATGGTGGCCATAGATTTTTCCTAGAAGTGATTTTATAGAAGAAGTTGGTGATCTAATAACTCTTCTAAAAAGGATAAGAGGTTTTTATTCTTCCTCATAATTTGATGAATGGATGTATCCTTTCATCAAGGTAATACTCCAAGATAAACAAACTATCTTCTGGGGAGAACAAATCAGCAATGCTTTACATGAACAATTGATGAAGGTATCCACTACCTTTAAGTTATACATGACTTCTTATCTAGTGTATATTGTAGCTTCAATGAGAATATTTCTAGGTCTAACATTAGAAGGAGATAGAAGAGTAATCCCTGTGTATCAATACTATTCTCAATTAATAATGAAGGGTTTTATTCATCATTTTAGGAGAGTAAATGATGCTTTATTTTTAGTATTATTATATCTTTTTTATCCTCAAATAGAACAAAGAAGAGCGTCAAATAAGGCTTAGATAGTAGTAAATGATTTTGGATGCTTGTTCTTATAGTTTCCTTCTTTCTCATACTTGAGGGTTGGCTTTTTCTAAGGTCATCCTTATATGCTTCCAAGATTCCCCTCAAATAAACTAGTCTTAATGGAGTTATGCAGATAAATGATCATCATGCATGATAAATAAATGGAGCTCAAGAATCCCAGTTTCAAGTTTCTAGTTGAAATTGGTAGGTATTTGGTATTAATTGTTGCAAAGGCTAGGGCCACAGAGATTGAGATGCAGCTCGTAACTATGAATTAATTCAAGAGAAGACCAAAGTTTGACTATAGGGGAATGAAAGACAAAATCAAGAGGAAAACCCAATTCCATGAACCTATGGTTGAAAATGTTTGGGTATATTTGAGAATAGAAGATGTCAAGAAAAGGGACTACAATAGGTTATCTCTTGAGTAGATTGAATATCTGGGACTTGCTGATATTCCTAATAATCTAGTATATGATGGAGAGTTGATTAATGATAGATATAATATTGAATAGGTTGCTAATTCCCCTCTCCCTCCAATCCAATGGTCCCGAAAAGAGATAACCTCTTTGAGGAAAAGATTTGAACCTATATTGGTAAAGACCAATAATTGGCTAGCAAACAAGGGAATTACTTTCAAATAATTCCTCACAGGGTTAGAAACTAAGATTCAAGAGGAAACAAGAAGAAAGGTGGAGAATAGGATGAAGAATAAAATTGATGTTCCTTCTTCTTCCAAGCCACATAAGCCTAAGATCATATTTGTGATGAAGAAGTCACAATCTATGGAAAAAGAGTTTAAAATAGAAGATGTGGAAGTTGAAAAATAGAGCACTAAAACAAAGTGATAGAAGAGATGGAGATTTAAGATAGTCTTATAAATCAACAAGAGGAGAAAAAATTTTCCCCACAAGAGAATGTACAAAAATAAATAGGAATCTCTTCTCCCCTGCCTAACACACCTATTGCAACTCCTTTGTCTATTTTTCCTATTAATATTCCCTCTTCTAAATCTCTCTCTCCTTCCAAAGTAATTTTTGACAACCCTCAAAACACTTTTGAAGATGTTCTCCATTCTTAGGGTCTATTCTTAGTTTTTCCTCCTCATATTTTTATATTGGAGATACTTTTATTTTTTATCACTTTTTAAAAGGTGCAATTTTTACTAACACTCCACCTATTATTTCCACTACCAGTGTAGGTGCAGTTTTGATGATGCCAGAAATGGGGATAGACCCTAATGTGAGTAATTATATGCTTACATCATGGTTGTTAGCTTATACGCCAAAAAGGAAGAAGCAAGCCATCTCCCCAGATGACTTTGATTTTAATAAGTTGGTGCCAATGAAAGCCAAGACCTTGAGGAAGCCAAAGATTCTTTCAAATATGCTTAGGGATAAGAGACATAAATTTTTGGAGATTACAAGACCTCCATAAGATACAACCATGGAAAATTTTGATATGCATGATTAATCTATCTCTAGAATTGAATTAGTCAAGATAACTCATGAAAGTGCCAAGAATGATATGCAGTCAGCCATGGACATGCTGATTCAGAGATTTGATAGGGAGAATGAAATGAAAGATCACTACAAAGAAATGGTGGAATAGTTGACTGTAGTGGTTAAGAAAATCACTTTCAGTTCAGAAGTAGTAACTCCTAAGGCCATTTATATAGAATACCCCATCATTAAGAAAGCATAAAAGACTCATCTCAAAGGAAAAGTACTTGAAGAATAATTAGATAGGATGTATGCACAAGGAATATACGTACTTACAGAGCTATCTGAGAAGACAGATAAAATGAGGAAAATAAGAGTAAAACTTGATGATCTCATTGATGTTGTTTCTCAAGATATTGAAAGCATATAAAAGAATCATGATAAATGGGTGGATATGAGAAAACTAAAAATAAGCACTCTAATATCAATTGACATCATTATTGATAGGGATTCTTATATCGAAACTAAAGAGGCATTGACATATAGGTGTTATGTGATTAAATATTTGATCAATGACCTTGAATCTATAAGGAAACTTAGTGAATAAAGTGATGTCAGTCTTTTACACAAATTGGAGGAGCTAACTTGAAAGCTTACATCACAAGACAACTAATTTCTCTCAGCAGAAGAAATAATTCAAGAATTTGAAGATACCACAATAAGAGATGCCATAGTTAGATCTAAGATGATTTTCAGGAACATTGTTAATCTAGACAGTATTGAGATGCAAGAAACTTTCACTATGTATGATGGACACATGAAGAAAGATGGTGATACAAATTGAAGTAGTATCTTTTTCTCTTAGCTTATTTTCCATTTTTTAGATGTACTTTTGAAACAACTTTGGACATTATTACATGTAATTTTTTCATATGTAATTACATGTAAAAAATAAGAAGTCCCAAGTCAATAAGGACTCTTATTTTTGAATCGGTCAAAGTAGTTAGGTTTTTCATAAATTTTCTCCGGGCCTCTCCCTATAAATAAAGAGGGTCTCTATTATAATGTGGATCTTTAGTTATTGAAATTAAAATCTATCAAATAGAAGAGCATTTTGAGACTTTGAGTTCAAATTGTAAATCAAATTTTATCAAGCGAGTGAGAAAGCAAGTTATCTTTCAAACATTGTGTTGAAATAACTTGTGTTGTATTAGAAATTATTCTTGTGTCCTTTTCCTAATATGATCTTATCTATTTGATTAAATAGTAGTGTGAGTGAAAATAATTTGGGAGATGTTTTAAAGCTAATTGTAGATACTTTATGCTACAATAATTATCTTTAGTTGTGATTTAGTGTTTTAAAGTAAAGGATATTGGAAAAGCTTTGAACTACTATTATGTTTTGTGATCATATATTTTTTCATAGTTTTTGGTGAAGACTTTGGGCTACACCTCATTCTACTATGTTTTAAGTTTTAAATTATCAAAAGAAGAAATGATAGAATTTGTGCTCCCATGGGTATCTTGGTTTTTCAATTACTATCAAGAAAGTGTTCTTTTATTTTATAAACATCATTTCTAGAAAAAGAGAAATGGATGATATGGTCTCACCCTTGAGTTAGTATTTAGTTTAAATTAGTGTGTGATAGTTTATAGGGAACCTACCCTTGCTGAGAGGAGAGATTTGTCTCATTACACTATGGTGGATATAACCATTTTACCTTCACTTAGTTGAAGACAAAATATTCACCCAAAACTAGGATTTGGATGATTATACTTAGTGTATTTTGGTCATTTATTCTTGGTATGTTTTGAGACTAAAACTTGTTTGTTTGTTTATAACCATGTAAAAACCATGTATTTGATTTGAGGAGGGTAGTGTAATGTTGCCCAAAACATGTCAAACCATTTTTGTCTTTGAGTATTCTAAAACATAACATAGATCACATCATTCAAGCATGCTTACACCATTAGGCTACTCAATTTATTTCAAGACTAGTTTACCTTGTATCAAAAACTATTTATTTCAAACCATGTCATGTATACCATTTGGACCTTTGTCTTGTGCCATCATTTTGTCCAATCTTATCTAACTTGTTTGGTCAAATATTAGTTTTTAACATTGAGTTTACAAGTAACATTGTCAAGTTTGAATTCAAACATTGATTGATTTTTGTTTAAGCCTCAATTCATGGGGTTGATACACAAATTTTTCTCTTTTAGGTTACATAACTTTGATTAATTGGTTACCTAAATTTGAAAACTATTTATGGTTTATTTGTTTAGAGCCTATCCTCATCATTGTTTGTGCCTATATTTAGGAGAACATAGCCTTTCTTCAAAAAGCCTTTTGTCTTATGACTTATGCCAACTAATCATGTTTATGTTTGATTCTATTTTTTAGGTCTATATCAAAGTTGCTTCCAAACTTGTTAGATTAAATTCACATCAATCCTTTATTTCAAGTCTAGATTTTGACTTCATTTGGCTAAAAGTCCTAACACATACCTTGTTGATCTTAGCTTTTGACTCTATGTTTAGACAAAAGACCTAGTGACTCTTTTTCATTTCTTAGTTTAGACCTTGTTTGGGACACTTTGACCTATACCTTTGGCATGCTAGTTTTTATTCAGACACTTGACCTTTTATGCGTATGACATTTGATAGTAGACAATTGACATTAGACTATTTTATGCCAAGTGTTATAAAAAATCATTTTAGAGATACAGCTCCACTTTCATACCATATTGGAGATAAAACTCCACCTTCGACCAAGTTAGACCAATTTTGAACCATTTTCCCTTTGGACATAGTTTTTAAGAGTTTATAAAACTCCAAGCCTTTTTGTTTTTGGAGCTTTCATCATTGTACAGATATGTCTAAATACACTTATGGTGGAGTCATGAACAATCTAACTTATAATATAATGGCCACACAAAATGACTTTTATGGATTTAGTCAAGACAGCAATGACAATAATAATGTTTGTGAGATAGAGTTCTATCCACCTCATAATAGTCATTCATGGGAACAAATTCATGAACCAACTTATGATCCAACTCGAGACCTTGATTGGTATGAAGAGGCTTGTGAGGAGGAATTTGAAGACCAAACTATAGATAATGATGTTTGGGATATGAATTCATACCCTCTTTATGATAATTAATACATAGAACATAGTCAAGAACCAACTTATGATCCAACTCAAGATTGGGATGATATGGTTTATCAGGAGTACTTAGATGCTTTGGCTTGTGTAATCAATTAAGCTCCAAAATTTCTTTTTGTTATCTAATAATCAACTACCCCTAACCCTCTTTTAGATTATATGAGCTACCAAGCTCCACAATATCCAAAGAATACCATTATTATTCTAAAACCTCATCCTTTGGCTTGTGTGAGCAATCAGGCTCCACAAAACCCAACCATTTCCATTTCAAGACTTCTACCTTTGGATCATGTGAGAAATCATGATCCCCAATGCCCTACAATTATCAAACCATAGGTCACTCCTCATCTGGTACTAATCTAATCAAAAACTCAACCCATCCAATCATTAAAAGACCAAGCTATGTTTAAAACTAGTATTTTCCAACTCATTGAAAACCAAGGCCAAGAGAACCAATGAATCCAAGATGTTTTTGTCAAATAAATCACTTGTGATAAGGAAACCTATGATGAATCAATTATTTATCATATAAAATTTGTCAAGGAGTCTCACTCTGATGAGCTAATCTTTGTTGAGTCACTTTTTAATGATTATAACCACCTTTGGGAAAATCATTACCTCGATCATATGCCTATTTTTTAAGAGCCTCTTATTTACAAGGTAGTATTTGAAGAGTTTTCTATTGGCCTTTTTTCAATCATTGAGAAGTATCACTTTAACAAACCAGTCTTGGTGGTACCCACCATGCCATCACAGACCATTACTTATCTCAAACCAAATGTTCAATAAGACATCATTATAACAAAGTACCTATCAGATGAATAATCAAAGTTAGAGTTAGGTTATACTCTTAGATTGAAATCAAATTTAGCATCAAAATCTAAATCAACATCAGTCTTAACATTAAATTTGGATTTCATTGGGTCAGAATTATATTTAGAAGATGAATACATTCATAGTTGTTACAACATTGGTCACGCATGCCTCGCAAATCAATTTGAATATATTTGTGATCCTTCTACAATTTTTGAGGATGAGTATTTCAACTTCAATACAAGTTATCCTAGTATCTTCTATGAATATTGTGTAGCCTCTCCCCATTCCATTACCACCAACCAATATAGTCATTTTAATGACATTCCATCTCCCATAAGTGTCGATTAGGATTGATAGAATTATACTTTGTTGAACTGTATCTATGGTGACATAGTATTTGAAGATGAGCAAGGAGGTCAAGACCACATTCATGTAGTAGAATAACACTCTTCTAGTGAATCTTTTTTGGAGGCACTAGGGGACAAACAAAGTTCAAACTCAACATCTTCTAGTGAAACTTTTTCAAAAGTGCTAAAAGATAATCAAAGTCAAAATTCAATGTTCCTTAGTGAAACCTTCTCAAAGGAATTATGGAACAATAAAGATAAGTTCATTAGTGAAAACCTCATCAAGGCACTGATAGTTGAGAATAAAATTCATTCACTACTTGATGAAGACAAAATCAAAAATAAAATCAAAATAGCTTCCAATCTACATCATAATTAGATGGTAGTTACTCTCAAGATCAAGCAATAGAATAATTTGGTGGTCCTATCAAGAGAATATTTAGAGGTCTTCATCCCTACCACATCCAAAGTTATGTCAAATATAACATCAACAACATTATGTGTGACTAAAACTCATGATCTGCATTTGTTTCCCCACCATTATACATTCCATTATCATTACCCACTCCATTTCACAAACAAACCTACCATCCATTATTTGTCTCTATTAACTATCCATGGTCGTACTTTCCTTTGAAAAGGCTATAAATATACCTTGTCTCAATGTTTCAAGGAATTAGAATCAATGACCAATGAAGATCACAAAGGTGTAGACACCTAATTTTGGCCACCAATAACCTCTAATTAGGGTTTTGTCCAATTTCCACACAAAATGCACAATTTGGCCTAAAAGAACTAAAACATGCTAAATGATTTAAAAATAACATATTCAAATGCCAATTTTGGCCACAGTATCCATAAATGGGGAAATGCAATTTATGGGTCAACTAAGTTTGATCAAATCATTCTGAGTCAAAATGGTAATTTTTCACCTAGGTGCTCTGGATTGATCTTTCCTATCAAACCTCTTACATGCGACATGTGTCTTTGTTATTTGTTGTTGGTAACATCCTAAATGTTAATATGGTTCTAACACATTTGACATCACCTTCCAATTCTAATATAATCAAATTTTGGACCAATAACAAGGCATTCTGATCAATTTGAGTAATTTATGCACAAAGTACTTAAACATGCTTAAGAGATAATTAACCCAAATTAGAGCCTAATCAAAAAATCCATCAAAACTTATTGAATAATTTGTTTTTGAAATGAATATTGAATATCTGCATTATTAGGTGACCTCATTTCTTAGGAAGACATCCCTAGGCAATAAATGCCATAAATATCAGGATTCATGCCCTCCATGCCTCATCAATGCCTTGCATGATGCCCTTCATGCCTCTTAATTTTCACTTCTTCCAATTTCATGATGAGGATAGTTACAAAATTAATTCTGAAAATTGAATTAATCCTCAACCACACATCTCAATCTTGAGATGGATGGTTCAGGTTGATTCTAGACATTCTCAAAAATCTATAAATAGAGAGGCCATGAACATCATTTTAAAGACATGATTATTCAAAGTTATAACACCAAATTGGTTCCAAAATCTTCAATTAATTATTGTTACCATGCCAAATTGATTCCAATCCAATCCAAGCCACAAGCCAAAGGTGCCAAGGAGAGATGGAGGTATCCAAGATTCTATTACTAAGGACTTCATGAGCACAAGTTGAACAAGCCACCACAACAAGGCATTTGAAGCATCCAAGGAAGGTGAATTAATTATTGTGTTTTTATTCTTTACTTTTTATTTGTGTTGTCATTTTATTTTATTAACTAAGCTCCCCTTAGTGTCTAGGCCTAGAGATGTTATGTTATTAGAGTGTTTATTTCATTTTGTTTGTCATTTTGAAACTAACACCATACTAACCATCCACTCTTAAGTCAAATTCTTAGATCACATAATGGAACATATGGTGGGACTAGACACATCTCACACCTAAAGGAGATCATTTTTTAACTCTAAAATATTTATTTAAGCCCTTAAAACTCTTACAAATTGATTTTCTAACTTTATTTTTCCATTTTTGTTTATCATGGTTTTACATAGTAACTAACATCAACAAGTAATATCGACATTAGTTACATAAATTAAATGTGTTAAGCACATGATATACTGAGAGGTGGGGTGAATCAGTATATCATATATCTTATAAATCTTTCCTTTAACTAAATTCCACTTAATCAAACATTTAAGATATGCAATAAAACTCAAACAATAAACATCACACAAGATAGAGAGAGACACCAAAAATAACATGGAAACCCAATGTGGGAAAAACCACATAGAACAATCTCAAGTATATTCATGAAAAAAAATACACAAGAGCACCATAACCCTTTGCCGAGTACCAACCTCAGCTATAATTCATGAGCACCAACCCACAGGAGCTTCAAACCCCTTTGCCGAGCACCAACCCAGTACTATTCATGAGCACCAACCCATAGGATCACCAACACCTTTGCCGAGCACCAACTTAGCAACAATTTGTGAGCACCAACCCATAGGAGCACCAACCCCTTTGTGTATACCACACACCTATCTCTCAATGTTGCTATCTCAACAAATGATAGATCAATACAACATCTCCTTCCTCTCTCTCACCTTTGCTCTTCTAAGCTATATATAACAAATACAAATCATATTCATCTCTCAAAATTTCTCTTCTAAGTTAGATATTAAAATACCAAATCAACCTCTATCACTCATATTACAAATGGCTACTCAAGCCTTTATTTATATCTTTCCAAATGACCTTTGGCCTTCCCCCTTTGTGACCATTCAATCCTCATGAAAAATGGCACCAATCTTGGATGACCCTTCATATTCAAGCCTTTGAAAAGTCATGTGGTGACCCTTCATGACCAAAAACATCCTTCCCACTTTTGTCCTCATCTTGGTGACTTTTTGTATTCCTTAAGGGGTCCCTTCATGAGAAATTGCATCCTTACTCTTTTGTCTTCACTTGGTGACTCTTGGTATTCCCCAAGATGACTCTTCATGGGAAAATGCATCCCATCCTTCTTTTGTCTTTACCTCGTGGCTCTTTAACTTCTCCATAGGCCCTTCTTTTGTCTCATATGCAACCAAAAATATATTCGTTAATATTAAATAAATATTAACTCATATTAGCCAAGATATATTTATTACAAACAACATTAAATGCAATGGGGCCTTTATCACCAATAATGTTAAACCTTTGACATCAATGACAATATTTTCAACAATCTCCCCCTTTTTCATTGATGGCAACCTCAATCTTGAAATTGTCACATCCTGTCACCTACACATCTTGTCATCTGAAAACATACAGTAACTCCCCCTTACTGTAGCAACTTGTACCTATTCATTGTACCTATTTTCTACACTTATACCTGTACCTATTATTCTCCCCCTTTGACATCAATGGAAAAGGGCCTACTTGGAGCTAACACTTAGCTCCCCCTCACTTGATATTAAACATCAATGGCAGGAAGTAATAGAAATTACTCCCAACTCCTCTCGCATGTCTTTGAGAAGATATCTGATTAAAACATTGCATGTCCTTTGAGAATCTGCAATCAAATCATTTGAATATTTCCTTCTCATCTCACAACCTTCTGCATAAAAATTTAAGGTGTATCCTTGACCACATATATAAATTAAACTAAAAATATTATGCTTACAAAACATTTTTAGCTTTGGTTTTGCTAATATCCAAACTTAAAACACCTTTTTTGGCTATCCTGGCAGTGATTTTATCTTCAAATTTCACTATGCCACCATTGATCTTTTTTACTCTTATCTCCTGTCATATGCCTCAAACATCCGCTAACAAAGAACCATGGCTAATATTTATTTCTTACATGCAAAGTTGTTTGCACCAACATAAAATTTTTAGGTTGTTTCTTCTGCCTAGAACATGTCTGGACATTCTTCCTGATGAATGGAGCTTTAAAACTCTGATCCTTAATTTTTTTCTTTTGAATCTGCATGAATATCCTTCTCCTTCTTTTTGAAATTATTAGCTTTTTTTCTACATTCTATTTTCTTGTGACCATATCCATTACAATAAAAATAATAGCCATAAAAATAAGACATGTCTGTATATCTCTGACCTGATTGCCTTTTGTAGATTTGTTGTTTCCAGCCTTATTTATTTGGAATGTTCTCTATATTCTTCACTTCTCCCCTTTTTGTTTCCTCTTGTGTAAGAGCTTTATCATAGCTCTTTTTCTTTTCAAAACTGATCCCTATCTTATTTGAATATGCTTTTTGACTTTCCAATATCTTATTCAACATGTTAGTGCTATCTTCAAATTTTGAATCACGGACTACTTTATCACTGATTGCTTTCTTAATATCTTCTTTTAAAGAGGCAATTTCAATAACATAGCTTTCACAATATTTTCTTTCTATTTCCAACTGTGCTGTGAGATCTTCTTCATTCTTTTTGGCTTCTTCAAAGTGTGCTTGTAGATCTTCAATCATTTCCTTTGACTCCTATTCATTTTTCTTGATCTGGCGCTTTAATCTTTGATTCTTCTTCTAAACAGCTTCTAACTCTTCTAAGGCACAAATGAGCTCTCCTTCCATATTCACTTCAACTTCCTCCTCTTCTTCTTCTTGATCACCTTCATGTATGGCCATGAATATAATCTCTTCTTCTTCTGAATCACTGACTCCACTATCTTTTCCTAAGCTAGGATCTTTAGAATACAGGCTCTTCTTCTTGAAACCCTTCTTGGGAAAATGCATCCCATCCTTCTTTTGTCTTTACCCCATGGCTTTTCAACTTCTCCATAGGCCCTTCTTTTGTCTCATATGCAGCCAAAAATATATTCATTAATATTAAATAAATATTAACTCATATTAGCCAAGATATATTTATTACAATCAACATTAAATGCAATGGGGCCTTTATCACCAATAATGCTAAACCTTTGACATCAATGATAATATTTCCAACAAAATGATGTTGGTTAGCAAAATTGACATCAGTTAGATCTTAGTTAGCTAAGGTAACCATCATCGATTATACATAGCCAACGTCGATCACTGTGTTTCTCTAAAAACATAGACCTAAGAGCTATTTTTCCAAAGTTTATTATTTCTAACTCAAAAGAGATTAAAAGCTAAAAGACATGCTAACAATTTTTATGTAGGACCAGGCTTTATATTTACTCAAAATATGTTTAAATCACCTTTTACATGCTTAAAAATCAATTAGGAACTTTGTTTTGGTGTTTAACAAAGAATTTAGATGTTTTGGTGAATGTTTTCAAAGTTTGCAACTAAGACCAAGGGGTCAAATGAACACCACCAAAACTTTCATTTGGGATTAAAATTAAACACACTTGTCAATTCTTGTTTGAAATAGTTGTTTATTTAATTTTTTTTGGCAAAAAGAGGAATGTTTCATGTATGCTCTTCCATTTGTCCCCTATAGGGAACACTTGGAATTAAAAGTGTCATTCCTCTTGCAAGTAGCCTAGTCCAAGCCTTAGAAATAAAGTCATCTAAATCACTCCTAAAAAACTCATGAAAGTTTGGATGACCTCAAAAATGACCCTAAAGTCTTTCTAATTTCATGCTTTATTTATTTTTATGCATCTTGGCTTGTGAGGGAAACTTCATCACCTCCCACAAGTTCTTTAGGGAATCTTTGACCTAGGGTTTAATCTCCTAACATTGGCATGATTTGGCTCCTTTGGAGTTGTACATGGGATGTAGTGGCACTTTGGACATCACACTACACTAAGCAAAGAATAGGATGTAGTGGTTAAAAAAAATACTAGACCTTTTTATAATAAGCCAAATGATATAGACCCAAAATCCATGCTTTTCTTTTGCATTGTTTGTCATGAAATTCATTATTCAATTGATTCCACTAGATAATTTGGAAGCTTGTTAGATCTTAGATAAATCCCCACTTACCATGAAAGTATTGTTGGTGTAAGTTGTGCCTCAGGGTCTATGTCATAGTATTATCATTTCAGAGAAGGTAGGGTGTAAAAACCCTACTATATAATACACATTTACTTTTGGATGAACACTTAAAATCCTTTTAAATGATGTATATTGACATATTGTAACAATACCAAGAAATCTTGTTAATTTAGGATCTAAGCATGATTAGTTAGTCGGTATTGTCCTAGTTTAAAGTATTGTTTAAAGTCTAAAATTTGGTGTAAACAAACAATCCAAAACCAAACACATAGAACAAATTTTCCTTTGAACAAAGAGGTGTTACGCTTCCCATGTGAGATAATCCATTTGCCTTAATCAAAATTTCAACAAAATATGGAGAGTCATATCATCCACTTTCACATAGTTATGCTACCCAAATGAGTTTAGATATTTTCCAAAGTTGTTTAAGTCCTTCACTTATATTATAAATTTGGAATTACACCTTTATAAGTTCATAGGTTTGATGTGTTAAGTGGGTTTGCCATTTGCACTAAAATTGAGGGAACTTAGGTTTAATTTACAATTTGGGTTGAAGGCCATTTAAGACTCATAATTATTTTCATCACTTGATAGACTTAAGCCTTTTTTGAGTCTATACACCATAGCATTTTGAGTCAAGAAAGGTAGTGTTATGTTGTCAAAATTGTGGGGAATTGTCTTTGCCTTAGAGATATTTTGAAACAAAAAATTTTATCACACCTTTTGGGTAGTATAGTGTCATTACATTGCCCAAAACATTATTTCATAGACCCTCTTGCATAGAGTTCCAAATTTGTTCCTACATTTTTAGACTAATCTAAGTATACTTTTGTGATCCTTTTTCTAAAGCATAGTTATACTATTCACCTTTGCCTAGTTTGTTTGTCAAAAGAACCAAGTTTTATACCATTATTTATGAGAATATAAACTATTACTAAAGTGCCTTTTATTTCATACCTTATACTTAGTTGATCAAGATCATGTCCAAGAATTAAATGCCTAGTGTTTGTTAAAAGTGTTTCAAATCCAATAGATTAAAACTTTCATCTATTTTCAAAGTATATCTTTTGACACTGTTTGGCCACGAGTCATAGCATATGCCTTGTTTGAACCTATATTTTGATGCTGCATTTGGCTAAAAGACCTAAAAACTTTTAAATTTATAGATTAGATTGATTTGAAACACTTCAACCTTAGAGTTTGGTATTTTGATTTTTGGTCCTCTTAATTGCTTATCTTTGTATGAACAATGAAATATTAGATATTTTATTGTAGCTTGTTTCCCCACATATCTTTTCATAAACCTTTTGATCCTTTTGACAAATCTAGACCAAGTTTAAGGTGACATTTGTTTTAGATTCTATATTTTTTAGAGTTTGTATAACTCTTTGACCTTTTATCACAAAGCATTGACTATGAATCCCAACATATATTCCTACACTCGTAGTGGACTCATGTAAAACCTAGGGATTCATAATATAGTTATGTAGGAATAAATGCTACAAGTCCCCTATGTAGATAATATTACTTATGAGATGGAATCTTATCCCTCCTATAATGCTCAATTTTTGGCACAAATATAAGATCCATTAGCTAACTATTTGGTTAACACACCACCTTATTCAGAATAGGACCACGAACAAACCATTCAATACCTAGCAAGAATACCCATAGTGGCTGAGCCAGTTCTTTAATAGTCATATTCTACTAAAATGGCTTCCACTTATGATCCATTTTTATTTGACCTAAATTATTTAGAGAACAAAGACAAGATTTTGGTTAGAGCCATAGAGGTAGGGGCCAAGTTTCTATTAGACTTCCCCCAAGAAAAATTACCAAGTCTAGTAAGAGTGCCCCATAATATCATTAACGATCAATAGGGTTCTTCTCACAATCCTATGGCTCTGGTCCAAACAATGTGTCAAGACCTTAATATATCTAATCAATGTAAAAACATCATATAAGATCACTTTAACCAAATAAAAATAGCATATCAAACCTACCTAAGTTTAGCATGTGATTTTAATTAGATGAACATGGTGAGTTAGCCTCTTATTGACCTAGTTCCTTCAATAGGAGTGTTGATAGAGTTAATTGGAAAAGATAATCTGAGTTCTAACCCATTCATACAAATCAATTTAATAGATAACTTGATGTATATGCTAGTTATTTAAGAAGTGTCTTCAGCCTCTATACTAAGTAGTGAGCCAAACATAGTAGACAATTTGCAAATAATGGCTAATCTTGATCAAAGTGGTACTAATGCACAAACAATTAACCAACAACATGTGCCTATAGTTAATTCCATGAGTAGATCATCACACAAAGGAATAGGAGTTTCTACACCTCAGCCCCAACTATCTACTTCCTTAAGTGTATAATCTATGGGATTAGGTAATAAAATAATGGCTAATGTCATGCCTCAATGACAAAATGTGATGAATCCTCCTCTTGAATAATTGATGACTAGTATTCCATAATAGTAGACACAATCTATTGTATAAATGCAACAAAGGAAAAATACATTGCCACCTCAATTAGGGGAAACTAATGTTCTATCTCACTAGGTAATGATGAAGATACCTCTTCAATCACAGAATAATATGCCAATTCAAAACCAAGCAATGACTAGTCAACAACATGCAAATATTAGTCAATGATAGGTGTTGAATCTATAACCTATTTTCACTTCCTCATAGGAATTCATGCAAAAAGGAGGTTCAAATGTCTCTCAAGTACCTACTAGATAGCCATTGGTTTAAAATGTGCCATAATTTTAGAGACAGGGTCATGGTCCACAAGTTCCCACTCTAGAACAAGGTTTGATTAGTCAGCAACATGTCCCTTTTCAACCACAATAGGCACAATACAATTATATCCCTCCATCCCAATCATAAAATCCTCCAAGTCAAACCTGTATCACCAACTCAAACTAGAATATCATGTAGCCAAATGTGCAATTTCATGTACATCTTAATCCATGTATTTGTATTCCTGACCTATTCCCCAACCAAACTAATATACCCCAACAAGTATCTCTATCATACCCTAGTCAAAGTGTCTCACTTGTGACCTCCCAACCATCTACCCAAACCAATATTATCCCTCAAACAAATGTCCCTTCTAGTTTATTATCCCAAGAATTACAATATATGAAGGCTACAATTGCTACCATTCAAGTTAGGAAGCAGACTAAAAAGTTCAAATTGGATTATGTGTGTTCCTATCCATTCAACATGGGGTATTTATATATACCATTTCCTCCAAGATATTAACCACCCAAATTTAACAAATATAAAGGGAAAGGTGACCCTAAGGCTCATTTGACTAAATTATTTGTTGCATGTCAACCAGTGGCATATAATGACATATACCTTTTGTTGTTATTTCCAAGGATCTTGGCTAGAAAAGCCTTAGAGTGGTTTTTAAAGTTGTCCAAGTATTTATTAATGGATTTTGATGATCTTTCTGATAAATTTATGCATCACTTTTCCTATAATCTTGAGCATGAGATTTCATTAGTGGACTTAACACAATCAAAGAAAAAAGTTGGGGAGAGTTTTGTAAGTTACCTATAGTAATGGAGAGCTTTTGAAAGCTATTTCACCCATAGTTTACCAGATAAACAATTAGCCACTATTTTTACTAAAAAATTTCACAGTGAGATAGCCTACCATCTGGAACTACAATGTGCACATGCATTCAAAGAGATCATTTGTAAAGGTTTGTTGATTGATTGGGTGCTCATAAATAAATGAGTCATCAAGCCTATTTAAACTAACCAAAATTAAGGTACAAATCAAGGAAATCACCAATAGCAACATCCTATTCAAGCATAATCAATGTAACTAGCATAGGCCAATAACCAAGAAAGATCGAGCCAATTCAATCATAATAGGAATGTTGTGGGAAATGGAGTAACCAAATCCCATCATGTCCAAACTATGCAAACATCATCCACACCACCTTTTCAACTTTCTCCTACCCAAAAACCTCTCCAACAAATGCCATAGAAACAACAACCAAAACCTACACAACAAATACAATATCCTTTACCATTACAAACCCCTCATCCTAGGATAATCGTACCTTCATGTCATGTCTTTAGTGACCTAGGAGAACTTATTAAATCTATATTTCACAAGATTGCTACCACTAATTTGATTAGTTAGCCTATACCAAAGCTTTACCCACAAGTCATTCCTTATCTTGATTGGTATTGATAAAATGAATTATATGACTATCATTAGGTTAATGGGCATAATCTATAAAGATGTGTCCAAATCAAGCATTTAATTAAGAATATGTTGGCAAATGGGGAGATAACATTGGATAATGGTGATTCCACTTCCAATCAAAATCTTGGGATTTATCAAAACCCCTTTCCTCAACATAAAAATCAATAGCAGTAAAATAATCAGCAACAACAACAACAATAGCTAGTATAGCAAAAAAGTCAACAATATCAAAATCAAAGGCCAAACTAGTAGAATCAATAAAATCAGTAGTAAAACCCACAATGATAAACCAATGGACAAAACCAAGGTTATAATGGTAACAACCAACAAACCTACCATGCAATTACACATGACTATAATAGGGTTGTAGGTCATATTATAGGGGGCAGTATTAATACCATCTCCATTAATCCTAGACCAAACACTAATCAGCCTAGACCATTATTAAACAACAACATTTAACCAAATTATATGTATAATCCTTTTTTGACTTGGGAGTGCATACATGAAAACCAACAAACTAGGACTTCTCTTTTTGGACCTTATATCGACAACTCATCCTTACCACATGGCCACATGCAAGTACATTGATAACTGAGATTGTCCTATCTGGTCTCACACCATTTCCAACATCAGTTAGAAATAATGGTCTAGTATTTAATCCCAATTGTGCAATCACAACTTACAGGTTAAGATTACTATCCTAGGCCCATAGCCATCTACCACTTTACTTGTCATCTAACCAACCATTCAGCCTCAGCATAAACCATTCACTAATAGCCAAGATAAGAATTTTGATATTGTGGAACAATTGTAGAAGACACCAACACAAATTTCTATTTTAAATTTTTTGTGAATGTCAATAATCCACAAGAACATCTTGAATGAGTTTTTTTATCCAATCCACTATTGTTAGTGACATATCCCTTGATAAGTTTCAAGCTTTGGTTAGACAACTAGTTACAGCCCAATGAGTCACATTCAACCAAAGTGATATATCTTCCCTTGACCCACTCTATATAATCCATTATACATATATGTTTATATAAGATGACATAAAATGAATAATGTCCTTATAGATAATGGATCTGTCATAGTGTCCCTAAATCTCATCAAGCTTCTTAGGTACATAATGATAAATCTTTAGCTAGAAATAATAACTATCAAAGCCTATGATAATCAAGAAAGAGAATCACTAGACACCATTAGTTTGTTAGTTATCATTAGGCTTTTGACCCATGATACACTTTGACATGTGATTGATCTTGAATTATCATATAATATGCTTCTAGGCAAGCCTTGGTTACATGAGATTCATGTAGTCCCATTAATGCTACACCAATGTATCATGTTTTCCCATTTAGGGATGGAAGTGAATATTCTAGGAGATCTACACCCTTATGAACACTAAAAGCATCTTGAGGCCAAATTTCAAAGCTATAATTATCAGTATGACATGAATCCAAGTTTCAAATAGGATAAAGGAAAGGCTATACTTATTGATCCTTCACCAAATAATTACATAGATCCTAATACCTTGGATTCCCTTTCCCACATATCACCACCAAAAGCTTCCAATTATTTCACCATTTTAGATAATGGACTAGGAGAGTATGTGACCCATGATACATTTCATATTGCCAATATTCCTTAGAATATAAAAACCTTTGGGTGACCTAAATTAACCCCACATATGCATTGGCAATAAAAGAGAAATGATAAAGGACCTGTCACATTTGTACCAGTATCTAGCCTAGAACATGACCCTCTTAAAGGGGATGAATCATGGTTATACAATGACAACCAAGCTGATTATTATAAAAGTCCAAAGTATCCTATTCTCAATAGGATCATGGGATATGACAAATATGAAGGAAGAGGCCATAGACTAAATCAACAAGGGACTATTGAGCCAATTTCCATGACTATGTATGAACAACTGTATGGACTTAGATTTAAACCTCCTGGTGGTGACCCTACATATCTTATTCAAACTCCATCACTAATGATTATTGATGATGATGTTGATAGTAAAATAGAGCCTGATCATAGCCTCACATTTGATGACCAAGTTGAAACCAACCTATTTGATAATAATGCAATTTATACCCTTACCCTGGCCGTTCATCACAACCATTGGCATTATATTATCTCCAATCGATAGATTGGGAGCAATAAGAATCTAGTCTACCAATTTATGAGTTCTAGAATGATGAGGTATTTTATGATTTCTTAGGCCTTAGACATAATGTTCCATTAGGAGATCACAAATTAAGATTCTCAATCACATTAGATCTTATAGCCTATTTTGGAGAGCAAGTGAGCACCCTTAGCAAAAAAAGAAGTAAAAAATTAAGGTCCCAAAGTGAAAACCTCTTTGAGGCACTTTTTAATGAAGGAAAAAGTAAAGATAAAGGCTAGTTTAGTGGTGAAAACCTATCTCAATCACTATTAGATGCAGATGTTCATTCTTCTTTGAATTTAGACTAGGAGACCACCAATGATAAACTTGCCTGTGTATCTGAGTTTAGCTTTGAGAAACAAGTATTTGATCAAATTCTTAAAAAAAAATTGAGTGTTTTTGTCACATGGCTAGATATCCCATTAGGTGACTTAGATTCATCATGCCTAGGAGAAGTTGAAGAGTAATTCCTAATGAAGGACCCTGACATAATCCAATAGTTCAATTCATTGCTTACTATCCTAGAAAATGGTTCAACCCTTCTAGTTGAAGATACAATAAAATTATATCTTCAGACCACCTAAAATGGATAAAATTATGCATGTCCCTCACTAAGGAGGAATATGATGTCTTTACAGCTCTATTAAGAGAATTTATAAATATCTTTGCATGGGCCTATTCTGACATGCCATGATTAGACTCCACCTTGGTTTTGCACCACCTTGTGGTTAATCTTGATGCCAAATTGGTAAAAAAAATGTTACGTAATATGCATCCTCAAATTATTGTATTGGTAAAGAATGAGTTGGAAAAACTCTTAGAAGTAGAATCTATCTGATCTATTGACTACTTAGAATGGATCTCTAATGTAGTACCTATTAGTAAAAATCCCAAAGGGATCAAAATTTGAACTTATTTTTGAGACATCAACAAAGCTTGTCCTAAAGATGATTTTCCCTTGCCTAATATCAACATGATCATGAATCCATGGTCAGTTATGAAATGTTTTCACTAATGGATGGATTTTTAGGATACAACCAGATTATAATAGCACCAAAAGACCAACACAAAATAGTATTCACTACTCCATGGGGAACATTTTATTATTAGATGATACCATTTGGCCTTAATAATGTTAGAGCTACATATAAAAGGGCCATGACTATCATATTCCATTATATGATGCATGACATTATTGAATACTATGTTGATGACATATTGGGAAAATCCAAAACTAGGACTGACCATCCAACAATGTTGTGTAAGATATTTTCAAGATTACAAGAGTACAAAGTCAAACTCAATCCAAAGAAATTTGTGTTTGGTGTAACTTCAAGTAAATTACATGGCTTCATCCTATCTCATAGAGGTATTGAAGTTGATTTAGCTAAAGTCCATGCTATAGTTAAGATGCTACCACCAACCAATTTAAAACAACTCCATAGTTTATAGGGTAAGATTCAATCAATTTGATGCTTCTTCTCTCGGTTAGTAGACAAGTGCCATCCATTTACACACCTTTTGAAGAAATAAGTTTCATTTCACTTGGATGATCACTTCCAAATATATTTTCAACAACTCAAAGAGTATCTTGTTAATCTACCTATTTTATTACCTCTTATGCCAGGAAAGCCATTTTTGTTATACCTATCAGCTACCAATCATGCTCTGGGGGCACTCTTGGATCAACATAACGACAAAGGAAAGGAGCATGTTGTATACTACCTAAGTCATACTTTGGTTACATATGAAGATAAATATGCACCTATTAAAAAATCTTGTCTAGCCATGGTCTTCATAGCTTAGAAATTATGCCATTATATGTTGAGTAATAAAACCATGGTCGTTTCAAAAGTAGATCCACTAAAATATCTACTATCTAAAATAGATTTACAAGGTAGAATGGCTAAATAAATCATGCTTATCAATGAATTTGACAGAGTATGTCAATCAGAAGGTAATCAAAGGATAATTTTTTGTAGATCAACTTGTTGAAGCACCTCTCATAGACACATAACCACTCACATTTCAATTTCTTGATGAATCCATAATGACTGACATTAACACACCCCTTAAGGAAAAACCCTAGAAACTATATTTTGATGGTTCATCCACTACACATGGATCTGGGGTACGCCTATTATTTATTACACCACAGGGGGATCTAATCCCTAAATCATTTATAATTAGATTTCCTTGTACATGTAACATGACAAAGTATGAAGCACTTGTTACAGGACTTAGAAAAGCAGTGCATTGGAATATATTTCATCTCCAAGTTTATGATGATTCTTAGTTAATCATCAATTAGGTCACATACCATTTCTAGACCAAAGATGACAAGCTAGTTTCATATAAATCCATAGTTGACACTCTTAAACAACAAATTTCCAACATTCAATTTGAGCACATACCAAGGGATAGTAACAAAACTACAGACGCTATGGCTACTATTGGCTCTCTGATTCACCAAATAGATAAAGCTAGAGAGTATCAGTTCCTCATCAAAAATTTATCTGCACCAGCTCATGAACCTTCAACCATTGCCATGATTTATGATATTGTTCAACAATTGAAGGTTCATATAAATTATATTGTAATTCATTTATGTGTGTTCATTGGATGATTCCTTTCCCACACTTACACTTTAATCCATCCATATTTATATGTTTACATTTTCATCATGTTTTCTATCATTGATGCATTATTTTCTATTTAGTATTGGATTATGGGAGTCAATCCTCATGCATGTTTTGGCCAAGTCTTTATGGTGTTATATCATGAAGCCTACCATCCCATGCTACAAAAAAGCTCAACTTCAAGAAGTCTATTTATCAATGGTGGTATTCTTCAGTATTGACATCCCAATTCCATCCTAATCATATCCAAAATAGAGTAATTAAATATGAACGAATTTCAACCTTTATTAGTTCAGATAAGCATCTCCCTTCTAGTAGATTATTCTAATTCAACATTACCCTCTATGTTAAGTTGTCATCATCCTCGGCCAATTTTATCATGTTTTCCATAATCAAGGTCTAATGATTATAACCAACTATGGGCAAATCATTGCATACCATCCCACCTGCATTTCTCAATGATTATAATCACCTTTGGGAAAATCATTATTTCATCACCACATTACTTTTTTTTCCCATGCAGGGGTATGTTATTCTATTTTTTGTCTATCCTAACTAGGGTAGCTCCATCTTCTTAATGATTATAACTGCCTTTGGGCAAATCATTGTGTTAGCATACCATGTTGCCACTATCAGGGTACAATGTTTATAACCACCTTTGGGCAAACCATTATGCACCATCCCACTTGTATTCTCAATGATTTTGACTAATTTTTCAATCTCATTTTGTTTTCACCCCATCATCTTTATTTTATTTGGTCCCCTCATTTTGCTTCTTTATTTTCAAGGGACCATTTGCTGACCCACTTGTGCCAATCATTCCCTCAAGGGTGCATCATATAGTTAGTTTATCATCATTACAATTGTAGTCATACAAGACCTTTTCATTATTTTATAAGACATTACAATTATTATAGCTTGAAATGCCTTCCCAAATAGGGGCAAATTGTAGACACCTAATTCTAGCCACCAATAATCTCCAATTAGGCTTTTGGCCAATTTCTACCCAAAATGCATAATTTAGCCTAAAAACACTAAAACATGATAAATGATGTGAAACTAACATACTCAAGTGCCAATTTTGGCTAGGGTATCCCTAAATGAGGTAATGTAATTTATAGGTCAGCTAACTTTGATCAGATCATTCTAAGTCAAAATACCAATTTTTCACCTAGGTGTTCTAGATTGATCTTTCCTATAAAACCTCTTACACAAGATATGTGCCTTTATTATTTATTATTGGTAAAATCATAAATGGGAATATGGTTCCAACACATCTGACATCACCTTCCAATTCTAATCTAGTCAAATTTTAGATTAATAACCAGGCATTCTGATCAGTTTCAGTAATTTATACATAAAGTGCTTAAACATGCTTAAGAGTTAATTAACCCAAATTAGAGCCTAATCAAAAAATCCATGGAAACTTGTTGAATAATTTTTTTTGGAAATGAATATTGAATATCTGCATCATTATGTGACCTCATTTCTTGGGAAGACATCTTTAGGCCATAAATACCACAAATATTAGGATTCATGCCCTCCATGCCCCATCAATGCCTTCCATGATGACCTCCATGCCTCTTAGTTTTCATTTCTTCTAATGTCATGATGAGGATAATTACAAACTTAATGCTAAAATTTGAATTAATCCTCAACCACACATCTAAATCTCGAGATGGATAGTTTAGATTGATTCTAGACATTCCAAAAAATCTATAAATAGAAAGGCCATGATATCATTTTTAAGACATGATTATGCAAAGTTATAATTACAAATTGGTTATAAAATATTTAAGTAATTAGTTTTACCATGCAAAATTGATTTCGATCCAAGCCAAGCCACAAGCCAAAGGTGCCAAGAAGAGATGGAGGTAGCCAAGCTTCCATTGCCAAGGACTTCATGAGCATAAGCTGAGCAAGCCACCACAACAAGGCATTTGGAGAATCTAAGGAAGGTGAAGGAATTATTGTGTTTTCATTCCTTACTTTTTAGTTATGTTGTCATTTGCTTTTGTTAACTAAGCTCTCCATAGTGCCTAATCCTAGAGATGTTATGCTATTAGTGTGTTTATTTCATTTTATTTTTCATTTTGAAACTAATACCATACTAACCATCCTCTCTTGATTCAAATTCCTAGATCACAAAAATCATTCTTGACAACTAAATTTGTAGCTAGTTCTTGATAGATAAACTATTCAGATGAGGTGTGGGCTAAAAACTAACATGATTGATTATTTTGTTTATATCATTTGTTGATTAGGACACGCATCTCCACTTTAGCACAAACAATAGAATCATATGCCATTTATCACACCCAAGCAAAAAACATGTACCATGAAATTTTATTGACATGTACCATTCCATTATCACATATTCATTCCATTTACCCCATCACTTTAGGGAAACCCTCTTGGCATTATATCTAACTTTCTATGAACCCTCTTACCATTTTATCCAACTTATAAAAAACCATCATTATCCTAAAGCAATGCCATTCCATCCTATTATTCCATTCATATCTAGACTAAAGCCTATGGGCAAATTAGTATCATTAACCTATTCCATTATATCCTAGTTAGAACCACATATGGGTAAACTAGGGGCATCACTTGTTTACCATGCATTTACGCATCACCTTGTCATTGTTTTTTTCATTTGAAAGGTTATTTGCTAGATTTCAGAACTTTTTGTTACCTATTTGGTTTTTTCTCACCTTTTTTGTTGATGGAATCACTATGACTTGAGGTCATTTTAGGACTAAGTAAGTCATGCTCAATTCATGTTAAGGTCATCTCAATCTTCACTTCCATATGCTCTCACCATTTTGTGAGCAACCTAAGCCAAATTCTCTCATTGTTTTATGAGTAGGTATCTTGTCATTCTCTAATGAGTTGAGATACCTTAAAATTCCAAAAACATTTGTCCTATCTAAGCCTAGTCAGTTATCCTAGATCTACCTTACTGGGGCATGGTCATTATTAGGATGCTTTGTTTTGATTGTTTTTAGGCTTTCTATTTTTTTATTTATTTCAAGTTGTTTTTATATTTATGTGATTCGTATTTGTTTGTTTGTTCACTTGCCTATTTGTTTACTTTCAACACTATTTCCTTGACTCAGTTTATATGTATGTTATAGGTGATTCCTTGCACACATTATTCTTGAATCCATACATATTCATACATCAACATTTTCATCATGGTTTTTATCATTGGTGCATTATTTTCAAGTGTTTATTTGATCGAGAGTCAGTCCTTATGCATATTTTTGGATAGTCTTCATAATGTTCTATCATGATGCCTACTATCACATGCTAAAATAAAAATTATCTTCAAGAAGGTATAAAATCAATGGAGCCATAGAAGTTTCTCCTTGGAACCTTGGAAAATCTTCCCACCCACCTTGATCAATATAACTCATTTGACCATTTTATTTGTATCATTGTTACTCAGGGTGAGCATCTCCTCATTGGTATGTACAACTGAATCATTCACACTAATCAATATTATTCTTCTATTCATCTCTTTCATCACTTTGTGCTTTTTCATCTTCAATCTATATTCGAGGTTATATCCTTGAGTTATGATTGCTAATCAACCCTAACTAGGGCATAATCATATTTATCCAATCTAGGTCATCTTAATGATTATAACCACCTATGGACAAATCATTATTTTTGACTTTTATTCTTGATTATAACCACCTTTGGATAAATTATTACCTTTTAAAATAATGTATGTAAGCATTTTATCATTTGGATTAATCTAAACCATGGGTTAATTCCACCTTTATTCTTTCTTATTTTCAAGGGACCATCCATCCACATATGTGATGGCCACTCCCTCCAGCGGGCATCATCTTAGGCTTCCTAAACACCATTTAGAGCTTTGTTCTTCAAACATCATCTTATTTTTGGCATACAAACCATTTCTCATTATTTGAGAAGACATTATTTTGCCTATGATTTTTAACATCTTCCTAAATAGGGGGAAAATGTAGACACCTAAATCTAGCCACCGATAACATCCAACCAAGCTTTTGACCAATTTTCACCAAAATGCAGAATTTGGCCTAAAAACACTAAAATACATTAAAAGCTTAGAAATTGATATACTGAAGTGTGAATTTTGGCTATAGTATCATTAAATGGGGTAATGCAATTTATGGACTAGCTAACTTTGATTAGATCATTTTGAGACAAAATGACAATTTTGCACCTAGGTGCTCTGGATTGCTCTTTTCTATAAAATCTCGTACACTAGACATGTGTCTTTATCATTTTATGTTAACAATATCTTAAATGATAATATATCTCCAATGCATCTAACATCAATTCCTAATTCCATTTTAGTCAAATTTCAAGCTAATAACAAGAAATATTGACCATTTTATTAATTTGTGCACCGAGAGCCAAACATTGCACCAAAGTTGACTAATCATGTTTTAGGCTAATTAAAATAAATTAGGGACTTAAGTTAATTTTTCATGAATTTTTTTGAATAAATATTTATTCAAAATTTATTTTTATTAACTAAATCATCATGTGACATCATCATATGGGGTGGCATCCATAAGCCATAAATGCATAAAATATCAGGATTATGGGTCTCCCATGCCTCATTAAGACACTCCATGCCTATTCAATACCATTCTATCACAAATATTAATGGGGATATTTTTATAATGAATTTAATATTTGGATTTATTCATAGCCAAACATCTCAATCTTGAGATGGATGGTCATGGTTGATCCTCAAACCATTCCAAAAATCTATAAATAGGAGGCCTTACCTATTGAATTTTAAGCTCTCACATGCAAAAGTTATAATGATAAATTGATTCCAAAGATTCATGAAAATTATTTTTATAATGTCCAAATATTGAGCCAATCTATGCCAAAGACACAAGGTGCCAAGGAGAAGAGGAGATAGCCAAGCCTCCTTAGATGAAGACTTCATGAGCACAAGCTGAGCAAGCCACTACTAAAAGATAATTTGGAGATTTAAAGGGAGGTGAAAGATTTTTTATCTTTCATTTTTTATTTGTGTTTCCATTCTATTATTTTTAACTAATCTCAACCAAGTAACTAGGACTAGAGATGTATGCTAGCTAGTGTGTGGTTTTTCAATTTGATTTCATTTTGTCACTAACAAGATATTATCACCTCTCTTGAGTAAAATTAAAATAATAAATTAACATTTCCACATCAATTTACACTTTTTAACTTCAATGATAATGCAAAATGATGCATCTGCAACTCATTTTTATTCCTTTTCCTCTTGGCATGCAAAGGAAGGTCAACTTCAAGTACTTGGTATGGAATGTACAGGTAGATTTGAGAGGAGTGCTTGTACAAGTGGATTTTAATATTAATAAAATTAATTTTAATAATATTATTTTTTGTTTTGTTACCTCATCATTTATATATAATCATTAACAATCCAGGCATCTTATTATAGAATTACATCCAAGAGGGGTAGAGTCATGCATTTGTTTATGGTTTTTAGAGGTCTTTAGAGTTGAGTGATCTTGGTGAGGTGTTTTTATACTATAATAAGTATCTCTTAATTATTTTTTAAATATATAAAAATTTAAATCTCATTATCTTTGAAGGAGCTTTCAAATAGTGCTAGTTTCATGAAGTTTTAAAAGTTGGGTGCAGATCCTATGTTTTCCAACACCCAGGGAGCTTCATGGTGGTGATAATGTGATTTAGGTTTATTTGTGAATATATATTTCATTTGATAATATTTTGGGAATTCCAACTAGCACCCTTCTAAACCCATATTTCCCATCTTCACCTTGTTTTCTACTTTATCACTTTCAGTCAAGTTTGTTCTTGTTTCATGGAGGCTGTACAAATGTGAGAGAGTTGGGAGAACATGGTGGAATCTATTTTAAGCTTTAATAGCCCCAAATATTCTTTATTTTCATGTCCTATAGACATATGATGATATATAAGCATGTTTTCACTTCAAGGAAAGTTATCTCCATTTTGGTCTCTCAATCCCTAAGTATAGAAAATAGAGATATTGTACCTTTTGTGGATTAATTTTTGACATGGTGGAAGAATATTTCATAATTTTTATTGATTTTTCATTATATCCCTATCCACCTAGTATAAATATGCCAAATTTTAGAGCTAAATAGTAAGTGAAAGGTAGATTTTGAGCTCTTCCAAGTTTCCAAGAAATCACTAAAAGTAGATAATGTTGTCTACAAGATTTTCAAGGAGGATGGCACTCATACTATGCATAGGAAGATATAGACCATGTATATCAGGTGGAATCAAATCTAAAGGCTATAAAAAATAACTTCAATCACTCATTCCATGATAAAATATATGATTATGTCAAATGATCTTCTAAACCTATCCCCTATCTGTACACAGGGCAGAGCATGCATTGAAAGCAATGGTTAGTGATTGGCATGAAGAGACGGTGTTAAAGGTTTATTAAGAAGGGAGGAGTTCCTAGTATTAATTCTACAAGGATAAATTGAATCTTAAAAATCATTATATACCCTAATATGATCCAAATAATCATAAATACAACTTATAGACCTGGATTATCCACTACAGCTAGGGGTATTAGTAAGTTGGTCTCAGTCAGGAATAAATTAGTTTTTGTGAAAAAATTGAAGCATAAAATTGGGTGAAATTATGAAAACTGATGATATAGAGACAACTAATGTTTTTATGTACTTTTAAAGTTAAGCACCCACCTTAGAAACCTACAACAAGGCAAAGTATGCACCTACAGTTATGCAAGAAAGGTGACACAGTCAAGTCATGGGAGCATATAACAAATTAGAGGACTTATGGAAATATGAGTGAAATTTTAGGTCTTTTAAATGGATAAAATTATCCTTCTAAAATTAATTCCCATGATCCTTAACAAACCTAATGGGCCCATTAATTTTGTCTCAGACATATAGGGAATGACAAGAAGGAAGGTGAAAGATTGAATTGTTAAGTATGAAGCAAGGAAGGAGGTGATGAGCTTAATTTGGAATAAATAAGGATAAAATAAGTTATATAAGACTCTTGAAAACTTTATATCACCCCAAAATATTTGTATCTACAAAAGATACCCTGTTGACCTTAGAAACCTAGATAGTATAAAATGAATCCATAGAATAAAATTAATTTACTATCATTCCTAAAATGCTTAAAACATGCTTAATGACCTTTTCACCCATACAAGGTATGTCTCAGTCCATACAGTCAACCAAGAGAACCTTGTTTCAAGGGGTAGGTGAAGGCTTCCACTAGCAAGAAAGATTTTAAAAGGCTTCCAAAGCTCAGAAATATTTAAATTAGGGTGGAAAACCTGTAAAATCAGTTTATAATCATGGGGTAGATCTATAAGTATCATCCAAAATAAAGTTTACGTAAAAAAATACATGCAAAAATAGGGTTTTTACCCCTTTTTGAGGAAATTAAGATTGTTGGACCACTTATGAATGGAATATAACCAAAAAATTTATTAAATTTGTTCATAAATAATTTTTTTAACTCAAAAAATATTCACCTTTCCCAAAAAAGTAGGCGTAATACCCTTTGTTTTGTCTCTGAGGTACGTTACTCTATGCATGCACAAAAATGGCAGTTTTTGGGAAAAGAGTTAGATAGTGAACCAAAGGTCAATCTAATCAATTTGTAAGGTTTTTATAGTTGGGATACAAATGGTATAACATGAAATACTGGAATATAAGGTTTGAATATGATTTAAATGGTCTGGACAAGGAGGTTTGTAGGCAAGTCTAGTAGGAAAACATGCAAACCCAACCCCAAATGAGATGCCACTTCAAATTCTAACTTTCTCTAAGAAATTTAATGTTTTTTATGATGAATAAGGAGGTAAATATGATGTGATAATTATGTATTAATGAATTAAAATTTAAAATTATTAGCTTTTGGTTCACAAAGTACAAATAGGCCTGTTGACAAGGCATAACTCTTATCCCAAAATAGAGGTCATTCTCACTTTTGGATCTTGGTGACCTATAAAAATGATATGAAAATGTTGGTAGATAAGATACAGAGGTGAGGAAGAATTTTTTTTGCAAGGAAAATCCACATGAAGCCATTTCTAACTCGAGACATACTAAAACCCTCACAAGGAGCATGAAAGCCATTCAAAGGTCAACTTCCATCACTCATATCTTTCATGGATGTTTGCATGGGAACCTAATCCATTTCAATAAGTTAGAGGAGATAATTTAAGATACATTAGTGGCATTCAGAGGTAGTTTCAATGTCACACTATTATGAACAAAGGTTAAGAATCCAAACCACTCTAAACCCTTGTAAAACCCTCATAGTGACTTGAGTGGAGAGATAGAGAATTTTAATCATCTAGATTATAGGGAATAGACATGAAACTAACTGGATGTTTAATATAACTATTAGAGGATCCTACACATGTGATTTCTTTATATATAACTATAAGGATTAGAGGAAAATAAGGCTTATTTTGACCATTTTGAGTGGTGTGTAGGATACAAGAAGAGTTAGGAGATGAAAAAAACTTTGAGAGGAATATTTACACTTGTGATAACTCAAAAAATGCATCTTATCTTATGGATAAACATCTAAGTGCCCCAACTAGGCCCTCACTTTTAGCCAATCTACTGAGCCAGCTAGTGAACACTTAGGGAAAGTGGTGATAAGCAATTATGGAAGCCTTTTAAAGGTTTTTTAATTGAAAACTATGATATGAAAACATTTTAAAAGTTTCATTCCATCTTGTTCATGGACTAATTTGGAAAATTGGCTATTTTTGAATGCCATGTGTAGAAAGTGCATGGAAAAGAGCCATTTTGAAACTGCTAAAGATGATTTTGCATGTCCAAAAGAATAGGGATGGTTAGGTATCAATCCAATGCATGTGGTAGATTTATTATAACCCATATTTCTTAGAACAACCATAATATCTAACCATATGTAGATAAAAGGTAGTTTTGGAAGGTAAATCATGAAGGCAATTTCTTATGCCAAAATTGTAGGTTTTGTACCACTTTTCACCATTCCTATGACTTGTTTTAGACAAGTATACTTTTATGACATGGAATATCTCACCCCACATATCTTACACATAAAAATGTAACTAATTATCTCAAGGTAACACATGTTTAAGTGACCCTTGGACTTCCTTTGCTTCCTCCTACTCTCAAAGTTATAAATATGCATTCTCTTGCTTGTTTTGAGTACCCTCCATTGGTTGATGGGGAAAATCTAGCCAAATTTGTACTTGAAGAAATATTTAAGAAATATACAAGTGTTATTGATACTCATATGCTGTAATATTGAGTAATGACTTGAATCTTGTTGGTCTAGTTTAGTGAAAGATTATATTTTCTAGCTTTTAATCTTGACGGTCTACCAATTTATAGAAAGGATATTGTTTTGGGTATTTTATAGTAATATTTTATAAGTGTATATATATCCTAAAAGTGGTTCATGATTGTATCCATCTTTGGAATAATTCATCCCCTCTTTAAGAATCACATACCTTCTTGAATCTAGCATATGAAACATTAATGTAGCAATGGATCCTAAGTTGTGAGTCTTGTGTGAGAAACACCTTATTTGTCTTTAATTAGTGGTTTTTAGTCAATTGAGAGGACATGATACATACTGGTGCATCACTATCTTTGGTGTAAACAGTTTCTTTTTATAATCCATTTTCATCTATAGTTGATAGGTATAGAAAAACCTTAAAGAGTGCATCAAGGGGAGCTAGCCCCTCATCTAGAGATTCATTTCTAAACATTGTCACCCATAGTAAGATAAATGTTTCCATGATGCCACTTAGATCAGGAGATTTAAGCATCTCCTCAGTGGTGACAATCTGAATGTCAATAATAACCTAAGCCTATCTCAAAGGAGGAGCTTAGTTATAAAAACAAAAATGGAAAACATAACTAAAACATGAAAGAAAGACCTTCCTTCACCTTCCTTAGATGCTCTAAAATGCTTGTTGTAGTGTCTTTCTCTATTTGTGCACATGAAATCTTCATTAATGAAGTATGGCTACTTTCATCTCTCCTTGGCACCATGTTTAGCTTTGGCTTGGCTCAACAATTTAGCATTATAACACTAATTACAATAGATTTTGGAAATATTTTTGAATTATAAATTTGCATTATGTAAGCTTAAAAATCAATAGGCAAGGCCTCCCATTTATATATTTTTGAAATGGTTTGGGATCAACCATGACCATCCATCTTAAGATTGATATGTGTCATTATGAATTAATCCAAATTATGTAATTAAATTCATAAATATCCCCCATAAATATTTATAAATAAGAGGTATTTAAGAGGCATGGGATGAATTTATGAGGAATGGGAGGGTCTTAATGAGGCATGAGGTAGTTTGATGAGATATTTTATGCATTTATGGGCTAAGAATGTCTTTCCAAGAAATGATGTCATTCGATTATGTAGATATTCAATATCAATTTCTAAGAATAAATATTCAAAAAGTTCCATCAAAAATCAATTTAAGATCTTGATTTGGTTTAATTATCCTTAAACATGATTAGTCAACTTTGATGGAAAATATTGGAAATTTGTGCACAAATTAATCAAATTTGTCAAAATGTCATATTATTAACTCAAAATTTTACTAGATTGGAATTATAATTTGATGTTAGATGTGTTGGAACCATTATCCAATTTAGGATGTTGCCAATGAAAAATAACAAAATCACATGTCTTGTATAATAAATTTGATAGAAAAGAGTAATCTTGAGCACTCAGGTATAGAAATGTCATTTTGACTCAAAATTATCTAATCAAAGTTAGTTACTTCATAAATTACATTGCCCCATTTAATGATACCCTAGAAAAAATCAGCACTTAAATTTAAAATTTTCAACTCTTTTAATGTATTTTAGTGTTTTAAAGCCAAATTGTGCACTTTGGTAGAAACTGGTCAAAAACCTAGTTGAAGGTTATCGATGGCCAGTTTTAGGTGTCAATAATTTACCCCTATTTGGGAAGGCATTACTAGAGACAATCATATTAATTCCTTATCAAATAATGAAAAGGTTTTGTATGCATATAATTTTAATGATGATGATGAACTAACTATATGATGCCACCTCGAGGGAATGGGTAGCACAAGCAGGTCAACAAACTATCCCTCAAAAAAAAGGAAGCAAAATGAGGGGTTGAGAGAAAGGAAGATGATGTGGTGAAAACACAATGAGTTTTAAAAAGTAGTAAAATACATTGAGAATGTAAGTGGGATGGTATATAATGGTTTTCCCAAAGGTAGTTATAAGCATTTTACTCCAATAGTGGTAATGTGGTATGATAACATAGTGATTTACCCAAAGGTAGTTATAATCATTGAGAAGGAGTTGTCACAGTTAGGATAGAAAAATAAGATAATAAAATGACCCTATTTGGGCATATTAAAAGGAAATTTGGTGAAAAATAATGATTTTCCCAAAGGCAGTTATAATCATTGAGAAATGAAGGTGGGATGGTGTGTAATGATTTGCCTATAGGTAGTTATAATCATTGGACCCTGATGATGGAAAACATGATTGACTTAGTTGATGATGATGATAATATGATATAGAGGATAAAGATGAGTTGGGATAAACTACTAGTGGGGAGATTCTCATCCAAACTAAATAAAGGTTGAAATTCTTTCATTATTTAATTATGTTATGTAGCATATGATTGAGATTGAATCAAGATGTCAGTACTGAAGAGATTTTGATGTTTCCATTACTAAATAGACTTATAAAAGGTGAGGTTTATTATAGCACATGTTGATATGAATCATGGTATAACATCATGAGGACTTGGTTGAATTATGCATAAGGACTTACTCTTGTAATCCAACACTTAAAAGAAAACAATGCACCAATGATCAAAAACATGATGCTAATGTAAACGTATGAATATGGATGGATTCAAATGTAAGTGTAGGCAAGGAATCACCCAATGAATGCATATAGATAGAATCAAGGTAATGATGTTGAAACCAAATAAATAGGCACACAAGAAAATAAATAATTATAAACAAATAAACAAATAACTCAATATAAACCATACAAATATTACCCATAAAAAATAGGTGACAACTTAACAAACTTACAAAATGGGGGAATAAAAGAAAATGAAAGGGGTGTCTAAGATGTCTCCATATGCACTAGGCAATTGGATGTTGCCTACCTAGTTCCATGGATGTAATATCCAACAAAAAATTTAGGCCAAATGTAGTTCTCCCAAGAAATGGGAAGAAAATGATAACTGATGAAGGCAACATAATGGATGCGATAGAAGAATAGTAATGGTCTTACAAAATGGAAAGTGTCTGGAAGAAAAGGCCAAAAAGGATGGGGAAACTAAGTGACAAGTAATTTTCTTGTGACTTAGTAAGGGTTCTAAGAATCTTTAAGGCAAAGAAGTGGTCAATGTTTCTAGTTTTTTCTAACAGTTTTACAAATGTTTTTGGAATTTTTAGAGTACATCAACTCAATCGAGAATGACAAGACACTAAATGGTTCAATATCAAAAAATAGAAAGAGCATTACTCATATTACCCATAAAATTGTTAGAGCATGGCTTAGGTTGATCACAAAATGGTGAAAGCATGGCTTAGGTTACTCATAAAATGGTGAGAGCATAAACTTGACAATTTCTTACAAAATGGTGAGAGGGTGGATTAGGTTTCTCACAAAATGATGAGAGAATAGCTTAGGTTTCTCAAAAAAAGGTGAGAGCATTCAAACTTACCAATTGCCCAAAATAGTGAGAGTGTGGCTTAGGTTTCTCACAAAATGGTGAGAGCATTAAAACTTAAAAATTGCTCACAAAATAGTGAGATCATGTCTAAAAAGGGTAACTAAGTTGATGTCAACAAGTATTGAGCACTACCTACATAGTCCTAGAGTTGGACCTCAAGTCACTGTAGTTTTTACCTATAATGGATAAATCCAACTAGTGTAGCTGTCAATTCAAACCAAAATAGGCATAGTTTGTATAAAGGCATTGTATGGTATAGAGAATGGCTAATTGGTATGATCAAATCATAATAAACAAGTGTTTCCCCTAGTTTTCCCATAGAGGGTTATAACTAGGGTACAACAACATAGGTCAATGAGACTAATTTTCCCATATGTTGTTATAATTAGGATCAAGACAATGAGAGAGAATGAAACACAAAATAAAGGATGAAACTTCCAAATATCTATTGTAATACTCAAAAATACTCTCTCTATTTGAAATGCTTGAAACAACTACTAAACTAATCAGATTCAATAGTGCTGAAACTGTGCAACTAATAATGAAACCAAGGTTAAATGGGCTAGGTAGATATGATTCAAAACATGCTTGGTTGATAGAATGTAATGGTAAACTAGATAAGTAATAGGCTAAGAGTAATGATAAGAATGATATACAAATAAGAATAGTGATAAAATGGCACATCCGAAATGGTCGTTATATATAATATACCATAGTGGTCAAGGGTAGTACTGCTTGAGGTGAATAATATTCATCAGCTTAGGAAGTTCATATCCATCTATTTTGGTGAGCCTATATGCTCCTAATCCATAATTTGCAATACTGATGAAAGGCGCTATCTAGTTTTGTTTGAATTTACCTTTATTCTTCTTCTCAAAAGTTGTATTCTTTTGGTTTTCTTTAAGAACAAAATCACCAAGTTTAAATTTTATATGCTTGACATGTAGATTGTAGTGGCCTTTGAGTTGGTTCTGATATGCCTAAATATTATTGAGTGTAACTATGCATTTTTCATCAAGTAGGTCTAGATCTTGTAGGTGAGCTACTCGATAGTCATGATCATCTAGGACATGATTGAAATATATGCATAGTGAAGGTAACTCAACCTTAATAGAAAGTATGGCTTTAGTACATAGACAAGTGAGTATAGAGTGGCTCCTATGGGGGTATAGTGATTGGTATGGCATACCCAAAAGGGTATGGAATATCTGAAGGTGCCAGTTATGACTGGCATCATTGACAATATTTTTGAGAATGCTAATAATTATTTTGTTGGATGCCTTCACCTAACCATTACCTTGAGGGTAATATGCCATAGAGAAATGTTGTGTAATATTGTATTCAATATATAAATGTTTGACATCTTTGTTTTTTTAAGGATCCTCCATTATTAGATATAATGTCGAAAGGGATACCATAGTGATAGATGAGATGGTTGAAAATGAACTTGGAAATCTAATTTTCAGTCACATAAGTGAGGGGTATAGATTCAACCTATTTAGTGAAATATTAAATGGTGATAAGGATATGTTTATATTCATCTAAATATGTGGGATTGATTTTTCTAATGAGGTCAAGTCTCCATGTAGTAAATTACCATAGTTTCAACATTGGTTTCAGAGTCTTGGTTGGGGCATGAATCATATTGGTATGCCATTGACATTTTCCGCACTTCTTTACATATGTATCTACATATAAATCCATTATGGCCCAATAATAACTAGTACATAGAATATTTTTGGATAATATTGCCCCACTAGAGTGGGCTTCACATACTCATTTATGTACTTCCTGTAATGCTAGTGTAGATTCTACCAAAGTTAAACAGTGAAGTAGAGTTCCATAAAAACTATGATGGTAGAGGGTTGATCCAAGTAGTGTATAATGAGTGGAGTGATGGATAAAGACTTTGGTTTTTTTTTGGGATAGGTCAAGTGGTAAGACTTTTTCATGAAGGTAGTTGTAAAGGTCTAAGTACCAGATAGAACTAGGACCAACAATATCACAAATCATTGTGATAGTAAAAGGATCATGATCTTGTATGAATAAGTTATCAATGAGGAACTTATACTCTCTATATTTGTCTATTTGTCTAATCATAGATCTAATAGTGGCTATAACATCTATAGTTCTGTTACTTGCCTTTGGTATATGCTGAAACTAAATGTCATCAAATTATTTTTTGAGAGTGTCGACCATGGCCTTATATGGAACTAACTTATCATCTTTGGTATGAAATAGGTCTATAACCTAATTTATTATTAACTAAGAATCACCATAAACCTTTATATGAGATACATTCTACTGTACCACTTGGTGAAGCCCTACAATAAGTGCTTCATATTCAGCCATGTTGTTAGTACAAGGAAACCTGATCCTGAATGATTTAGGGATTAGATCCCCCTATGGTGTAATAAATAAAAGTCCTACCCCTAGTCTATGTTCCATGATTGATCCATTAAAATATAGATTCTAGTGCTACTCTTCAAGAGGTATGTCAATGATGGTCAGTATGGATTCATCAGGAAATGGGAATGTGAGTGGTTCTATGTCTACAAGGGGTGCTTCAACAAGTTGATCTACAATAACTTTCCAATTAATAGCTTTTTGATTGACATATTTGATGTCAAAATAATTAATAAACATGATCCATTTGGTCATTCTACCTTGTAAAGCTATTTTAGATAGTAGATACTTGTGTACATCTACTTTTGAAATGACCATGGTCTTATTGTTCAACATGTAGTGTCATAATTTTTGAGCTATGAATACCATAGATAAATAGGATTTTTCAATAGGAGTATAATTATGTTCATACATGACCAATGTATGGTTTAAGTAGTATATTTCATGTTCTTTTTCATTATCATCATGTTGAGCTATAATTTTCCCCAATGCATTACTTTTAGCTAATAGATATAACAAAAATGGTTTACCTGGCATAGGGGGTAACAAAAAATGTAGATTTGCTAGGTAATATTTTAGCTATTGAAAATTTGTTTGGAAATAATTATCCTAGTGGAATGCAACTCATTTATTTAGAATATGTGTAAATAGATGACACTTATCTACTAACTAAGATATAAAGCAGTGGATTGACTAGATGTTGCCCTATAAACTATGGAGCTGCTTCAAATTGGTTGGTAGTGGAATTTATATTATAGCTTAGACTTTGGCTAGATCGAATTCAATGCCCCTATAATACATGATGATGACAAGTAATTTTATTGATGTTACTCACAACACACATTTATTTAGATTTAGTTAGACTTTGTACTCATGTAGTCTTTCAAATATTCTATGTAGCATTGTTGGATGGTCGACCCTAGTTTTTGATTTACCTAGTATGTCATAAATGTATTATTCAATAATATCATGTATCATATCATGGAATATGATGGTCATGGCTCTTTGATAGGTGGATCTGATTTTATTAAAACCAAACAACTTTACCTAAAAATAGAATGTTCCCCATGGAGTGGTGAATGCTATTTTGTGTTGATCTTTTAGTGCTATTCTGATATGGTTGTATCCTAAAAATCTGTCCATGAGTGAAATCATCTCATAACCCATCATGGAGTTGATGATCATGTCAATATTAGGTAATGGAAAGTCATCCTTAGGGCAAGCTTTATTTATATCTCAAAAATTAGTACAAATTTTGATTCCTTTAGGCTTATTGCTAATAAGTAAAACATTAGATATCCATTATAAGTAGTCAATGGATTGAATACATCCTGATTCTAATATTTTTTCCAACTCTTTCTTTACTAATACAATAATGCAAGGATGCATCTTACATAACTTTTGCTTAGCTAGTTTGGCATTAGTATTTACCATAAGGTGATGTAAAACTAAGGTGGGGTCGAAACCTAGCATGTCATAATAAGACCATGGAAATATATCTAAAAATTATCTCATTAGATCTATAAATACGTCATGTTACTCCTCAGTGAGGGATGCACCTAATTTTATCCATTTCAGGTTCAATGGAGTCTTGATGTTTATCTCTATTGTATCTTTGACTAAAAGGGTTGAGTTATCTTCTAGGATAGTAGACAAAGGCTTGAAATATTAGATGATATCAGGGTCCTCTATTAGGACTTACTCTTCAACTTCTCCTACATGATGAATCTGAGTCCCCTAATGGGAGATCTATCCATGTGACAAAAACAATTAGAAATTCTTGAAGAATTTAATCAAACACTTATTATTTCTCAAATTGAACTTAGATCCATAGGCAAGTTCATCATTGGTTGTCTTTTGGTCTAAATTCAAAGAAGAATGAACACCTCCCTCTAATGGTGCCTAAAATAGGTTTTCACCACTAGAATGGCCTTTATATTTACTTTTTCCCTGGTCAAAAAACACCTCAAAGAGGTTTTCACATTGGGACCTCAATGTTTTATTTATTTGTTTTTGGTTAAGGGTGTTCACTTGTTCTCTAAAATAGGCTTTACAATCCAATGTGATTGAGAATCCTAATTTATCATATCCCAATATAAATTTGTCTCTAAGGCCTAAAAAATCATAGAATGCCTCATCATTTTGAAACTCATTAATCAGTAAACTAGATTCTTGTTGGTCCTATTCTATCAGTTGGGAATAGTATAATGGTAATGGGTTATGATGAATGACTGGGGTAAGAGTACAAATGGAATTATTATCAAACATGTTATTCTCAATTAGGTCATTAAATAAAAGGCTATGATGAGACTTTACTTCATTATTAGCATCATCATCACTAGTCACTAGTGATGGAACATGAATAAGATATGTGGGGTCACCTTAGGTGATTTAAATCCAATTCCATAGGGTATTTTGTATTTAGTAATGTAAATTGGCTCAATGGTTCCTTATTGATTTGGTCTAAGGCCTTTTCCTTCATAGTATTGATTATCCATGATCTTATTAATAATAAGATACTTTGTACTCTTATAACAATCAGCTTGGTTGTCATTGTATAACCATTATTCATATCCCTCGAGAGGGTCTAGTTTTAGGCTAGATGCTAGTACAAACATGATAGGTATTTTATTTTTGCTCATTTGTTGTAAATACATGTGTGGGGTAACTTTAGGTATTCCAAAGGTATTTTGATTCTAAGGAAGAAAGGTAATATGAAAGGTATCATTTGTTAATTATTCTCTTGTGCCATTAGCTAAAATGGCGTAATGATTAGAAGCTTTAGGAGGTGACATGTGGGAAATGGAATCCAAGGTATTAAGATCTATGTAATTATCCTCTAGAGAATCAATAAGTATGGCCTTTACTTTATCCTACTTATAACTTGGATTCATGTTGTATTGGTAATTGTAGCTTTGAAACTCACCCTTGAGATGTTTACAATGTTCATATGGGTGCAAATATCTTGGAATATTTACTTCCATCCCTAAGTGGGAGAACTTGATACATTGATGCAGTGTTGGTAGGACTGCATGAATCTAATGTAACCAAGGCCTACTTAGAAGCATATTATATGATAACTCAAGTTCAAGCACATGGCAAAGTGTATCATGGGTCAAAGGCCCAATTATAACTAGTAGGTTAATGGTGCCATGTGATTCTTTCTCTTGATTACCGTAGGATTTGATAGTTATCATTTTTCATTAGAGATTTACCATTATGTACCGAAAAAGCATGATGATCTTTAGAGACACTATGTTGAGGCCTGATCCATTGTCTATAAAGACACATTTCTCTTTATGTTGTTTTATATAAAATTCTATGTATAATGGATTATTATGGAGTGGGCCATGGGAAGACATATTGCTTTGGTTGAATGTGACTTATTAGGATGGAGATAGGTGTCAAACCAAAATTTGAAATTTATCAAGGGATATGTCACTAGAAATAGTGGATTGGGTTAAGAACTCATTCAAAATTTTCTTGTGGATTGTCGATGTTTTCAATAAATCTAAAATAGAGATCTTGGTTGGTGTCTTCTATAATTGTTCCATAATATTAAACTTCTTATCTCAAACAATGTTAAATGGTTTGTTCTAAGGTTGAATGGCTGGTTAGATAATTGATGAGGTGGTAGATGGATATGGGCTTGAAATGGTAATTTTTGACCTTTGATTTGTGATTTCACAATCAAGTTTAAGTAAAAGATTATGGTTGCTAAAAAATGATGGTAATGGTGTGGAACTAGATAAGATAAGTCTAGGTTGTTGGTACACGTGTATGTGATCATAGAGAAAGGAAAATTTATTGATATAAGGTCAAAAAGTGGAAATCTTGGTTTGCTAGTTCACCTACATGTGGTCCCAAATCAAAGAAGGAATATCCATGTAATTTGCCTGAGCGACATTATTTAGCAATGGTCTAGATTGATTGTTTTTCGATCTAGAATTAATGGAGATGGTATTAACACTACCTCTTATAATATGACCTACAAACCTATTATATTCATGTGTAATTACATGGTATGTTTATTGGTTTTTACCATTATGACCCTAGTTTTGTCCATTATTTTAATGTTGTTGGTTATATTGTTGATTCTACTAGTTTCGCTAGTCCTACTAGTTTGGCTTTTGATTTTGATATTGTTGATTTTGTTGTTCCAGTAGTTGTTATTGTTGTTGTTGTTGTTACCATTGTTATTTTTTTATGCTATGGAAAAGGGTTTTGATATATGCCAAGAGTCTAATTAGAGGTGGAAGCACCACCATCCAATGTGATCTCCTCATTTTTTAACATATTTTTAATCAAATGCTTGATTTTCACACATCTTCATAAATTGTGCCCATTGACCCAATGATATTCATAGAATTCATTTTCACAATATCAATAAAGATAAGGAATGCCTTATAGATAATAATTTGGTATAGGCCAACTAATCAAGTTAGTAACAACAAGTTTATGAAACATAGATTCAATAGGCTTTCCAAGGTCACTAAAAACATGAAGAGTGGGTACTTTCCTTTGAGGAGGAAATTGTGATGGCAAAGGTTGTTACATTTATTACATGGGCCTAGGTAGTTCTACTTAGTGTGCTAGTTTAAGAGGTTGTTAGGTAGGAGTAAGATGAAAAGGTGGTACAAGTTGAGTAGATGATGTTTGCACCATTTGGACATGACATGACTTGGTTACTCTATTTCCCATAACATTCCTATTTCAGCTGAATTGATTTGGTCTATCTTGGTTATTACCCTATTTTAGTTGTGATGCTTGTGCTTGGATTGGATGTTAGTTTTGGCTACTTCCTTGATTAGTACCTTGGTTTTGATTAGTTTAATTAAGCTTGATGACTCCTTTATTAATGATTGCTCGCTCCATCAACAAACCTTTGTCAATGATTTCTTTAAAGGTATATGCACATTATAGTTCTTGATGATAGATGATTTCACTATGAAAGTTCTTAGTAAATACAATAGCTAATTGTTTATCTGGTAAACTATGAGTGTATCATCTTTCAAGGGCTCTCCATATCTATGGATAACTTTCAAAACTTTCACCAAATTTTTTATTTTCTTGTGTCAAGTCAACCAATGAAATATCATGTTTGAGAGTATAGTAAAAGTGTTGAAAAAACATATCTAAAAGGTCATCAAAATATTTTAATAAACTATTGGGAAACATTAAAAATCTCTCCAATGTTTGTCCTGTTAGACTCATTGGGAACAAAAACAAAATGTATATGTCACTATATACCACTAGTTGGCATGCGACAAAGAACTCGATTAAATGGGCTTTGGGGTCACCTTTCCCCTTGTATTTATCAAATTTTGATAGATCATATTCTATATGAAATGGAATATGTAAGTACTATATATTGAAAGCATAAGAACACACATCATCCAACTTAAAATTTTGAACCTATTTCCCCACTTCGATGGTAGTATTTACATCCTTCATTTGTTGTAACTCTTTCTATAGGAAACTTTTGGGAATATTAGCCTGAGTAGATGGTTGGGTGGTCATAATTGAAGCACTTTGACTAGGTTATGATGGGGTATTTTGTATACATTAGATTGGTTAGGAAATAAACTAGGAATACACATATGAAGATTAGGATGTACTTATTGAAATTGCACATTTGGTTGTATGATATTTTGGTTTGGGTTGGTGATGAAGGTTTGACTTGGAGGATTTTGAGGTTGGGATGGAGGGATATAATGATACTATGCTTATTATGGTTGAATAGAGACATATTTTTGACTACTCAAACCTTGCTATTGAGTGAAAACTTATGAGCCAAGACCTATCTCTAAACTTGTGGTATGCTCTACACAAAAGGTAATTGTTACCTAGCAGGTATTTTAGAGACATTGGAACCCCCTTATTGGATGAATCTTGATTGGGAAGTGGATTCATGTTAGATATTTGACACCTATCACTAACTAACATGAATATATTATTGATTCTACATCATTTGGTTTTGAATTATCATGTTAGTATATAAAGAAGAAGGTACATTTTCTACTACCTAATGAGGTAGAACATCAGTTGCCCCTTGTTGAGGTGGAAATATGTTTGGCATATAATACATTGGTATATTCATATATTATTGTTGTTGTGGAATGTTACTCATCACCTGTTGAGGAGGAATATGATTCATCACATTCTATTATTGAGGCATGACATTGGTTACTGGTTGACTACCTAATCATGTTGGTTGTGTGCTTGATGAAGTAACTAGTTGAGGTTAGGGTGCACAATCTGCCATTCTTAGTTTTGTAGAGACACTTGTGGTATTAACTAAAGGCATATGTTGTTGATGAGTTGTTTGTGTATTAATAACATTTTTATTTGGATTTGATATTGATTACACATTATTCACTGTGTTTTTCTCATTATTCTATGTAAAAGTAGAAGACACTTCTTTGATAATTGCCATACACAATAAGTTGTCTACTAAAGTGTTTTACATGAATAGGTTTAAACTTTGATTGTCTTGACCAGTTAACTCTATCAAAATTCCTATTGAAGGAACTAAGTCAATAAGAGGTTTAATCACCATGGTCATCTAATTGAAATTAAAATTCTAGATTCGGGTAGGTTTGATGCTACCTACATTTAGTTAAAGTGGTATTATATGAGTTCATTTCCTTTTTTAGGCATATTAGGGTCCTGATATGTCATTTAGACTATAATTAAGGGATTTATATAATAAGTTTGTTGACTATAAAATATTTTGTGAGGAATTCTTACTAGACTTGGTAAAATTTAATGAGGGAAGTCTACTAGAAACCTATCCCTTAATTTTATGGCTCTATCCAAAATCTCATCTTTGTTTTCTAAAAAATGATGCTAAAATAAAAATTGATCATATATGGAAGGTGTATTAATAGAGTATGATTGTTTAGGAACTGGTTCTTCAACTATGGGTATCATAGTTAGGTATTTTATATTTTGTTCTTGGTATTGTTCTAAATATGGTGGCATATTAACCAAATATTTAGCCAATAGATCTTGGTTTTTTCCCCTTATTTGAGTATTATAAGAGGGATAAGGATCTGTTTCATAATCAATATTATTTGCATAGGGGTCTTACACTATTTCTTCTTTCACAACCACATTACTAATCCTTGGATTATACATAACTCCACTATTAGTGTAGGAATACATGTTGGGATCCATAGTAAATGTTTTTACAATAGAAAAGGAAGAGAGTTATACAAAATATAAAAAGGTAATATCTAAAATATGATATGCAAACTTGGTCTAGATTCATCAAAAGGATGAAAAGGTTTATGCAATAATTATTATAAAATAAGATAACTTTAATTATATAACATTACATGTCTTATATAAAAGGATAAATTAAATGGACATAAAATTGAAATTCTAAATGCTATGGTGAAACTATTTCAAATTAGTCTAAACTAGGAAAATAAACCATTGCTAGGTCTTTTGGCCAAATGTAGCATCAAAAGCTACACTTAAAAAATGGATTTTTTAGGACTCTTGGCCAAATGGCATCAAAATCTAGACTTTGAAATAGATTAGATTTATAATCTAATGGATTTGAAACACTTCTAACAAAAACTAGGAATTTGACTCTTAGACATGAACTCAATTAAATGGGTATAAGGTATAAAACAAAAGGCACTTTAGGGATAGTTTGTTTTCTCACAAATAATTGTATAAAACTTGGTTCTTTTGACAAATAGGCTGGACAAATGTGAATGGCATAACTGTGTTTGATAAATATTCATAAAGGTATACTCGAATTGGTTTGAAAAATGTGTATAAACTTTAACTCTATGGAAAACATTCTATGAAATAATGTTTGTAATGTTCTACGTAGCATAACAATGTTAAAATATTCAAAATATGTGACAAAATGTTTGTTACAAAAACTCTCTAAGGCAAAGATGGTTTCTCAAAAATTTAGCAGTGTAACACTACCTTTCTTAACTCAAATGACATACATATCTAAATTTTTTTGAAAATATATCTAAGGCAAAAATGTATGTATTCAAATGATCTTAATGGAAATAAGATAGTAAAACAAAAATGTTTGGTGCATAGACTCAAAGTGAAAGTGTTTAGAATAAAATGACTTAAGTATATCAAGTGGTGATAATGATTATGAGTCTTAAACAACCTTTAACCCAAATTATAAATTAAACCTAAATTCCCTCATGTTTAGTGCAAATGGTGAACCTGCTTATCACATCAACATTATAAATTATGAAGGTGAAAATTTGAAATTAGATTATAAATGAAGGAATTTAAATAATGTTTGGTAAAATTCTAGACCCAATTGGGTAGTATAATTTTACCAAATTGGATGATATGACTCCAAGTTTTGATGAACTTCGAACAAGTCAAATTAATGATTCACGTGGGTAGCATAACACCTACTTTTTCAAAGTAAAATGAGGACTATGTGTTTTGGTTTGTATCATTTGTTCACACCATGTTTTGAATCCAAACAATACTTTAATCTAGGACAAAACCAACTAATTAATTTCTCTTAAGTCCTAAACTAACAAGGTTACTTGGTACTATTATAATTCATTAATATACATAATTTGAGAGGCTTTTAGTGTTCATCCAAATAGTAAAATTCAAATTATATAGTAGGGTTTTTATAAGCCCTTATCCTAAATGATAGTATTATGAAATGGACCTTAAGGTGCACCTTGCACCAACAATACTTCCATGTTAAGTGGGGATTTGTCTAAAATCTACAAGTTTTTGAATGTCTAGATGGATCAATTACCCAATGATTTTCACATCATGTTGTAAAAGAAATGGATTTAAATTGGGGGTCCACACCACATGGCTTGTTGGAAAATGGTCTTTCCCTTTTTAAAACCACTACATCCAGTGCTTTATCAGTGTTGTGTAATGTCTAAAGTGTAAATATGTCTCATGTTCAACTCCAAAACTAGAAGGTGGTTTAACCACTCAAACCTCCACTCCTAGTGGGAGTGGTTGAAGTTAGTGCAAGAAGATGAAAGCCCAAGTCAAAGCTTCCCTATATAAATTTTTGGAGGTAATGAATTCCCCCTTATAATCCAAGATGCAATAAACTAAATGACTAATAGAAAGATTTTAGGGTCATTTCAAGATCACCCAAACTATTACAAGTTTTTGGGAAGTGCTTTAGATGACATTCTTTCTATGCCTTCAACTAGGAATGTTTGCAATAAGGATGATGCTTTTGATTCCAAAATTTACCTAAGGGGGATAAATGGAAGAGCATACATGCAACATCCATCTTTTGCCAATCAAAATTTAAGTTTAAACAACTATTGAAAACAAAATTTGACAAGTGAGTTCAATTTTTAGCACCAAATGAAAGATTAGGTGGTGTTTTTTTACCCTTTTATCTTACATTGTAAAAAATGTAAAGATTACAATAAAAAAGACTAAATGAAAAAATAATCACCTAATTTTGTTTTAAACCCAATGTTTGAAGTGTTTAAGACTTAACATGTTAAAGATTCATTTTAGGCACCAAATTTGAAGTGTGCATGATTTTAACCAAGTTTTTTTTAAAATTCCAAATTAAAGTGTATGATTAGTTAAAACATACACATTAACTTCCAAACCATACTTTTAACCTTAAAAAATAAGATTAGGATTGCCTACTTTGAATTACTTTGGAGGATGATACAAAGACTTTTGAAAAATGAGCTCTTGGGTTGATAGTCAAGTTGGGTTGATAAATGAATTGGGTTGAGAGTTGAATTGGGTTGAAAAGTGAGTTGGGATGCATAGGTGAGTTGGGTTACATATCTGAGTTAGTCTAAATTAGTGAATTGGGTTGTATAGGTGAGCTGGGATAAACACATTGGGTTGAATAGGCAAGTTAGGCTACATAGGTGAGTTGGGTTGAATAGGTGAGTTGGGCTGCATAGGTGAGTTGGCCTAAATAGGTGAGTTGGGTTGAATAGTGAGTTGGGTTGAATAGGTGGGTTGGAATTTATAAGTGAGTTAGGTTGCACAGTCCTGAGAACAAAATTGTGGCTTAAAAAATGGATTTTTTCTCAAATTTTTATCTTGTTTTCCTCCACGTTCAAAGATCCTACATGATAATAGATAGTATGTTGCTTGTATGTGTAATTTGACCAAATTTTTAAGGATAAGTCCCACCTATCGTGCCATTTATGAATATAGGATTTCAATATAGGGAGATTGGTATTGTTTTAGTGAATAAAATTAATCAATCAAAAACACACTAAACTAACACCCTAAGCCTATCTCAAACGAGGATCTTAGTTAACAAAACAAAAAAGGAAAACACAACAAAAACATGAAAGAAAAACCTTCATTCATCTTCCTTGGATGCTTAAAAATGATTTTTGTAGTGGATTGAATGGTTTGTACTCATGAATTCTTCATCAATGAAGTGTGGCTACTTTCATCTCTCCTTAGCACCATGTTTGGTTTTGCCTTGGCTCAACAATTTAGCATTATAACACTAATTACAATGTATTTTGGAATTATTTGTGAATTACAAATTTACAATATCCATGATTAAAAATAAATAGGCAAGGCATCCTATTTATAGTTTTTTAAATGGTTTAGGATCAACCATGACCATCCATTGATGTGTGGCCATGAATTAATCCAAATTATGTAATTAAATTAATAAATATCCCCCACAAATATTTTGAAAGGGGAATTTAAGAGGCATGTGAGGCATTGATGAGGCATGGGAGGGTTTTAATGAGGCATGGGGTAGCTTGATGATATATTTTATGTATTTATGGCTTAGGGATGTATTTCTAAGAAATTATGTCATTTGATGATGAAGATATTCAATATCAATTTCTGAGAATAAATATTCAAAAATTTCCATGGAAAATTTACTTAAGCTATTGATTTGAATTAATTATCTTTAAACATGATTATTCAACTTTGATGCAAAATGTTTGTAATTTATGTAAAAATTAATCAAATTGGTCAAAATGTTGTATTATTGGCTCAAAATTTGGAATTAGAAGTTGATGTTAGATGCATTAGAACCATTATCCCATTTAGGATTTTTCTAATGCAAAATAACAAAGACACATGTTTGGTACAATAAATTTTATAGAAAATAGCAATCCAGAGCACCTAGGTGCAAAAATGTCACTTTGAATCAAAATTATCTAATCAAAGTTAGTTGTTTCATAAATTGCATTACCCCATTCAATGATACCCTAAAACAAATTGGCACTTGAATATAAAAATTTCAACTCTTTTAATTCATTTTAGTATTTTTAGGCCAAATTATGCACTTTGGTAGAACTTGGTCAAAATAATGGGCCAAGGTTATCGATGGCAAATTTTAGGTGTCTACAATCATGAGTACCCATGTTGACAGTTATGGTGGATTCATTCAACATGGTTTATTTCCTATGAGGAAGAGATTTATGGATATAATAATCCCCCATACTGAGGTAGGTGAGAATCTAATCATCATCCTAATGTTAGATGGTGTTGATGGTAGGAGAATCATTTTCTACCATTTCAGGATGGATGAGAGGAAGGGTTTCAGTTTGGCCATCCTTTTGATCAAGGGATCCAAACTAATGGTATTGATCAAAATAAGTTAGATGGAATGATATCAAAATCTTCTAACTTCAAAGTAGATTTAGTTGGTGAGGATGGAATATCTTCATCAATGGTGGCAATGGGTTTAGGTGATGTGGGTTCTTTTGGTGGTATAAACCCAAGGCCAAATAACTCATAGAGTTTTTAGGTTTTGATGGTAGATAACTCATGAGGTCTATACTTATAACAACTTAGGCTAAATCCCTTCCAAGCACACCTATAAAGGTATAATTTGGAAAATATTGGCTTTTTATTTTTTCAAGGTATGATAAGTGAGAGGTAAATGGTTGAACAATAGAGGTATCAATAGAAGCAAGAAGTGGATGATCAATTCCCCCATATATTAAATTAGTTTGATAGTTTGGGAAGCCCAGAAGGAATGACAGTTCTTATCTTGGGGTTACAACTAGGATCATGGGTGAGGTTCTCATACTTTTGAGGAGTAGGGAAAGCATCAAAGGCTAGAAGATGATACTCCCCAAATTAGAGACATTAGAATGTGGGTTCCAAGGGGTCTTGTATGGGGATATGGGAAGAAAGGATATATGAGCTAGTTAAATATTCATCATTGGTAGGGGTGGAGGTATTTTTGGTTTTGGTTAATGAGGTGGTGTTGTTATTAGTTGGTGGTGAGGTGGATGAAAGAGGAAAAAGAATTTCATTGGGTTGATATGTCATATTTCATGAGGTAAAAGGACTAGGGTCAGATCTTATGGTAATAAATTGACATTTATGTTCAAATATGCCACATTAGTGTAAATTAGAAGGGATATAACTCCTTGCATGGATCCAAGGGTGTCTAAGTAAATTATTGTATTAGAACTCACCCTCTATAACATAAAAGAGTTCAATAATGGTGTGAGGTTTGAAGTGGATGTGGAGGATAATTGTCCTCAAAGTAGAAGCCATAGTATCATTGAAAGAGCAAAAAACTACTATAGTTTCTAACATGATATTTTTAGTCAATTGAATATGGTCATAAGCATGGGTAGAGATAATTTAGATGCTATCTCTTCCATCAATCATCACCTTTTTTATGTGGGTTTGATTTACATATGTCATGATGAAGAGGGGAGGATCGAGATCTTCAAAATGGACAAAAGGTATTTTTGAATCCTGAAAGGTGAAGAAGGTAGAAACTTGAAGGGCTCTGACAAAGGATGCTTCAGGTTGAGGATATTTTGGTTAAACCTATATATATTTTAAGGCCTTTATCAATGATTGGTAGTGACTGGGTGAGGTGTTGATTAGTTCATAAAGGCTCATCTTCATCAGTGTTTGGTGAAGTTGTTTTAACACTACTTGTTGGATGGTTTTAGAAGGGTTGGAAGGAGAGGCACATAAAATGGATATTTTGGGTTTTAGAGAAGGTAAATTTAAAGGTGACGGTGTTTGGTTTTAGTTGGAAGGTTGAGGGGTAGAAGGGTAGGTCCATGGTATGGACACTTTTTCTTTTCCTTTATCCTTTTGTTAAGCCCTAGATCAGGTAACCATATGGATAGTGTGGATTAAGGGAGGTGTTGGGATAGGTGGTTGCTTCAGTTCCTATTTATTTTTAAATGAGATTGGAGTAGTAGGTAAATGTTGGATGGGTTGAGTTGGTGGTTGGGTTAGTAATGGACTCAAGGGAGGTTCATCTAATAACATATATCATCATCATCCCATAAGCTATAGAGAAGTGTTTGGAGAGCTTTATATTTATTAGTATCATGTCTAGGAGTCATATGGTATGAAAAAATCAAATTGTCATTAAACCATGAGAGTTTAATATGTGAAGGGTCGAAAGGTTTGATGGTTGATAGGGTCAAGGAAGAGGTTTACAACAACCTTTGTAGAATGGTCAAATAAGATTTGATCAAAGGTGTTGAGGGTGTTGGGTTTTTGGTTTTAGGAGTGGGAACCTTCCTAAGAGTAAGTTTCACCATGGAAATTGGGGGTGGTGGAATGGTTTTGGTGGGTGGTTTGGTTGGGATTGTTTGGTTATGGTAAATTTGGAGTTTGAAGTTTTGGATGTGGAGGGTGAAGGTTTGGTGTTAGGTGGGAAGGTAGAGGTAGATAGATTAGTAAAGAATGATAGGGAGTTTGATTATTTGGTAGTAGGTGTGGGTAGATTAAAAGGATAAGGTTTAATAGATGAGGAATAGGTAATAGGGATAGTATAGGGATGGGGTCCTAAGATAGAAGGTAGGTGGGAAGGATGTAGTATAGGTCTAGTTTGAGGTGGGAGATTTATGGGATCTATCTTCTTAGTTGTTTTGGTTGAGGTTTTATTTGGTAGAGTATAAGGGGTTAAATCCAAATTCAAAGATGGGTGAGCTAGGATAGGTTTAGGAAGTATTCCTACATTCTTGATGGGTTTGGTTAGAAAGGCATAAGGTGTTTTGGAAAATTTAGATGGAGGTGGGTTGGGTGGTTCTCCTATCATTTTTGAAGGAGAAAGTTTTGAGAATGGGGTGGAGGTAATGATAGGTTTGATGGTTGATGCAATTAAGGTTTAATGTTATGGTTTTTTTTGGTAAGGGAGTCGAATAAGATGCCAAAAAGTTTCTCTATCTCGGTTGGGTTGAGAAGTAAACTCTAGATTTTGGACTGGTCTAGAAAAAATATTGTAAATAGGTTTGATCCTTTGGTCATTGGTTTCAAAATTTAAGCCTATGGGTGAAGATGAGGGATGGTTTCTTCACCTATTTTCTTGGTGGGAGGTTGGAAGGTTTGGGAGGAAGTATCCTCTATGAAAGGTGTAGGTAAGATGATCTCTTCTTTTGGGATGGTTACTAAATATAGAATGGGTGGTTCTAAGATAGGTGAAGAAGGTGTGATGGCCTCAAGTGAAGGGATGGAGATGGTTGTTTACTTTGTTTTAGTGTTAAAATTAATGGAAGGTAATTAAAGTACTTAAATAGATGGATTGGGTGAATAAATGGTTAACTCAATGGTTTCCTCCTTTGGTAATTTTATCAAAAGAGATGTGGAAAGGTCTATGGTCTCATCAAGTAATGAAAGAGGGGTGGTTGCTTCCTCTATTTGGATGTCCAAATAAACAAAGGGTGAGTATGCTAATTTAATTAGTGGAATATAGGAAGAGTTAGTTGAGGTAATGTTCCCCTCAATGATAGGTTTACTAATAATTACATTAACTGTATGGACCTCATGAGTGTGAGATGATTCTAGTTTATTATCATCATAGTTGGTAGAAGGGGCATGGTTGGGAAAAGGTTTAGGAAATATGTTAAGGGACTAATTTTAGGGTGCATTGGGATGATAAAATATAAATTATCCCTTATCAATCATGTTTTGGACAATAGTTTTAAAGGTATGTCACCTACTAACATCATGTCCAATGATACAGTGAAAAGCACAAAGATCATTCTCATTGTACCAACTAGGTGTAGGGTGAGAGGAATCAAATGATTGGGGAGGTTTTATTGGAGGAAGTTTTATAATGTTCACTTTGAGTAATTTATAAAAAACTTAAGGATAATACTTCCCTATCAGATTATATTTTTTTAAGGTAACTTAGTTTTGGTTTTGGTTTAGTTGGTTGGAAGTGTTAGAAGAATTGGTTGGGTTGGGTTGGTTGACAGTTGGTGGTGGAACAATTTTTAGTACAACTGAGTTAGAGGATATCTTTGGTTTGGTATTAAGATGGTTTTATTAATTGGTTTTTTTGGTGTAATAAGGGCCATTGGATTTAAATCTAGAATGTTTGTTCCACAATTTCAATTTTCCCTCATCGATGGCTTAGATTTCCATTTTTTGTGCCATGGTGAAGTCCTCATCAAAAGTTTAGAAAGTTTGAAATTGAAGAGTAGGGTAAATATGTTTGGTAAAACCTTGAGATAAAATATAAATAAATTCAAGTTGGGCTAATGAGAAATAAAGTTGCTTGATGAGACCTCTCCATCTAGGTATGAAATCTATAATTAATTCATCATCAGATTGCCTAATGGAGTATAGATCAGTAATAGAGACCTTTTTAGATATATTGATTGAGAAATGATATAAATGTACTTGGGAAAGTTGAGAAAAGGAAAAGATGGAGTGCTTGGTGAGAGAACTATACCAATCTAGGGCTGGTCCTAATAACGAAATGGGGAAGGTATGAAGGAGAAGAGCATCGTCATACGTAATCAAATAACAAGAATGGAGAAATGCTCTCAGGTGTTGTTGGGGGTCCTCCTTGATTTTTAACTTAGAGAAATAGGGTATTTCCCATTGAGAAGGATAGGATCATATAGGATTGTATGGATGGATAGGTTCTTTATAGATTTGATCATAAGATAAAAGGTTATGGGCCCCAGAAATAGATGATTCAAGATTGGACATTTTATCCATCAACATCTTAACCAAATCTATTTGAGGTTAGGAAGCTCCATAAATATATGGTAAGTTTGGTTGAGGTTGGGTGGATGAAATTTATGGATATAAGTTAGAGGGTTGAGAAGATACCACATATTGGTATGTGGTGATTGTAGATTGGGATGGTACCACATAAGGGTTGATGGGCATAAAAAGTTGGGTAGAAAGTGCTATATATCATTATGGATTAGGAATATATTGGTAATATGCCATGGGTATCTGTTGAGGGATATATATGGGTTGATTTGGAGGTATGGATGGGTTGGTAGATTGTTTGGGTTGATTAATAACTCTTTTGATAATAGGTGGAAGGGTAGGGGGTATAGAAATTACAAAATTTTGAAGAGGGATAGAAATTGGTTGGTTGGTGGTGATAAGAGGAATGGTGGAAATAGGGGTAGAAGATACCCCCATAGTGGATGTGATATAGGTAATAAGAGGTAAGTTTTCCCCTACATTAGAGGTGTTGGTTGGTGTAGGGGGTGTTTGGTTATTAGTTGGAATGTTGGATTGGGTTTTGGTGGTGGTAGTGGATGGGATATTGGTAGAAAAATATGTTTTGATGATCAAAGGCTGGGTGGAGGTAACACAAACCATAAGAGAGGGAGGTATACCATAAGGTGGATCCATAGGAGGAAGCAAAATAATAGGGGTGTAGTTAGTTAAGGTATTGAGATAATGTTGGAGGGTCATGAGGTTGTTATCAAGGAAGGTAGTGAAATCCGCATCACCCTCAATAGCTATTTGAGGCATGGTAGGAAGGTGAGAAATATGAGGAGAACTCTCAACATCAAAATTATACTCCATGGAAGAAGAAGAAGAAGAAGAAGAAGAGGAAGATGGTGGCTCTTGGTTGGTTTGATTCCTCAATTACTATCTAGTAAATACCATGAGAGGAATAGAAAAGAAATGATGAAAACTCACACCTCAAATAAAAATAAATCAAAAGGAAAAAAACCTCAAAGTAATCGAAACATACACTAAAAGTGCATTTAAAACTTAATAATATTTTTAGATCACTTTTGGTTTATACCTTAGAAAGTGTGAAGAAGAAATTTGGCTTATAGATCAAGTACTAAAGAGGAAATCTAAGGTTGGTTCAAGGTTTTGTTTAGGTGCTCAAAAGAAAGAATCTATATTAAACATTAGTATGTGGCTTGATATTAGGGGCTACCCCCTCACTTCACACACCATAGTGATAAGGGTATTGGGTGCTTAGCTAAAATATATTGAATTTTAGAGTTTATACTCAACCAAAGAGTTGAGTTAGTTCTCTCCTTGGTAATAACCTCCAAGTAGGATTGTTGAGAAAGGGTAAGGTTTGCTTCTAGGTGTTGAAATCCTAGTTGAGCCTTGTCTCAAGTTTGTTCTGATGTGTTTATTGATTATGTGGTTTGGTAAAGTGTGTGATAAAAAGAGTGAAAACTATGATTGATTACTATTTCCTTTAAGCTAACTAGATAAACTAAAAGCAAGCAAACAAATAATATATGGATGGTGTTTATTTTAATTCCAAAATAAATTTTAGATTACATTGGATGAACAAAGAATAAATAAAGAAAGGGAAATATAGATGATGTTAGGGTCCCATTGGGCATGCCAAAATGTTTCTCTTAATTTATGCTCATTTCTTAATTTTGGAAAAAGATTAAAAAAACTAGTAATAAGTGTGTGGTAAAAATACCTGGTTGGTGATGCATGCGTAATATAGATGAATATGGATAACTCATCTTTGTCTTGGAAGGAATAACTTTTAGTAAAAAAATGCTAACAAAGGGGTTATTAACAAGATAGTTGGGAAGACTACCTAGCATAAGCTAGATCCAAGAAGTATAAGCTTACTAGGAGGATGTCAATCCACTTTTGATAATAATTAAGTTAAAAATAATAAAATTAAGGTAATTGCATAAAGAAAATTAAATGTAGTACAAGAGAAAAGGAGAATGCTTGTTAAATAAAATGATGAAATATAGTAAAAGTGGGTCAATACTCATGCTAAAATGGGTAAAGTCGGGTTCAAAAAGTAAAAAAGGGTCTATGAATAGGTATGAACATATAAAGTTAGGTTTGGTTGGAATTAAGGGGCTGTAAATAACTTTTTATTTTTTACCATAGTGACTATCGACAATTGGGTTAACCATTAGTGGTTAAGCTAACCGTCGGTGGTTGCATAACCATCGATGGTTGGGGGTAACCATTGGTGGTTGCCTATGGCTTTTTGAAGGTAGTAAAAAAGAGTTGTAGAATAGGTGAATGGTCTAATATTGACTCTATTAAGGATATATAAGTTGGGAAATAAGGTGTAGACACATCTGATTAGGTCAAAGGGTTTAGAAATCCAATGAAACAAAGAACAAATAGAATATACCTATAGATTGTTATATGGTTGATGGTTATAAGATGGGGAAATTTCATTAGATTAATAGTACTTTGGCCTCAAAATCAAATTTTGTAGTGGTTCAGGTCTCCTTTTCTATTGTTGAGTTGCTGAAGAAAGAATGGATGTTGGAAAGCTTGAATACCTATATGTAATAATGCTTGTGATGATGGATAATATAGGAAAATAAAGATGGAGGATAGAAGGTTACCTAAAGGGTGAAGCTATTGATTTTGATTCTTTTGATTTTTTTATCACTTCATAAGGTAAACATATTAAATTTTACCTCATTAGCTTGCACAACTGGTGATGGGTTAGAGAGGTGAGGACCTGACCAACGATGGCTAGGCTAACCACTGATAGTTAAGATAAATATCAATGGTCAAGTGTCTGAATATAAATGGTTCTAAAAAAGAGTTAAAAAGGTTTAGTTAAAGGTTAAGTTAGTAGGTTGGTGAATTTAGTTAACTAGGTATCTAACTAGACTCAAGGTCTAAAAGGGTTGGTCAGTGGGTTGAGAAGGGTTAGGTGGTCCCTAAAGAGTCCCAAGGCATTTTGACATCTAGTATGGTTTTCTAGTGTCTACAATACCCAGTATTTGTCTAACAAATAAAATAAAATGATTCCATTTTATCACTTATGAGGACCTTCTCATTTAATTTTGAACCCTTGTCCCCATTTTTGCCTAAATTTTCCTTATGCTTATAGACTATGTGGCTGATCACAAGGGTTTGAGTAGTTGAATCCAAATATGGGTGATTTAATGGATAAATAACATAGTAAATATATCTTATATCTGACCTCTATCACATTCTAGAACTTCATGGTGTGATTAGCCTTCTCAATATCTGACTTACTTAGTAGGTTTTGGAGATTAAGGCCTAATTTTACCCTAAGAGGTCTGCAAACATTCCCTCTAAGTGTTTTCTAAGTGTAGAATCATTGAATGACCTTATTTAATCTTCATAAATCTTTTATAAGTCTTATCAACTTTATTCAATCCTATTTCTGTAACTTCTAGTGTCTCCAATTTAAAATAATGCCCTCTTAGGGTATGTTGATTGAGCTTTGCATGAAACCCTACATATACCCTTTCTTTCCTATGGCCTGACTTATGATGGGTTTTATGTGATTAAAATAATAATGACAAGTTCCAATAATTTAGGTTGATAAAATAATATAACTTGTGCATCAAGACCATTGTACTTTCTTTGAATGGATCACCTTGTACTTTAAAACCCTATATATTCTCTATTTGTCTATAACATGACTAAGAGTGAGGTCTTAGCCTTATATAGGATGAATTTGTATTCACCTTGACCCTTGCTTATGGTATAACACCTTAATCATATATTTATACACTTTAATTTCCTTTGGCCTATGATCCATTGAAATAATCATGTATCTCTGTTCTCAAATTTTCTGTACATGATTAGCCTATAGGTGTGTACGGAAGAAGGACTTTGGGTTATAGAGTATTATGAATATCTCTTCATCTCATCATGTGTTATGGAAATTATTTTGTTCCACAAAATCTCTTCTTGAATCATTTTTGACCCATATCTTTGAAAATAACTTCTCATGGCATAGTCAATAAGTGGGAGGAGACACAACTATTTGTGAATACAGATCAAGTTTTAGACCTTCTCATTGAGATGTATTTTGATATGACAATCTTATCCTCTATATTTTCTCAAGGATATATAGTAGTCCATACTTCTTTCTGATGTAACCTTTCTTGTTTTCCACTTTTTCATGGTAATTATAGGTTCTTAAGGTGTTATTGCAAGTGTTCATTGGTCTTGTGATGGGGATGGTGGCTTATTGAGTATGAGGTAATGATTTACCTCAACACTCTCATCATGAAATTGAGGACCCACTATTAATATAAAATTAATTCATGTATTTTAAATCCTAAGACCCAAACCTTGATTCTCCCTTCAAACTCAATCATCAAGGAGATGCATAACATGTTGTATGCACTGGGATAGTCCAAAAATGTCACTTAGGGTAAATATTTATTTGAACCACTTATATGGATGACTTAGCAAAATTAGGTCCTTGCTTATCCTTCACCATTAAATCTCTTGTTTCTCTCATATATGTCCTTAAATAGGTTTCTCACTCATTTGAATCATCTACTACAGTGACCAAATGGTTGGTCATAGGTTCTTGTGAGGTCTCCTTAACAAGGTTTAAGACCACATCAACCAAAAATATCATTCCCTCATGGATTTTAAGGGTCACCAAGGATATATGGAGATCTATTTAGCATGGTTAAGACCTAAAATGGGTAGGGGTTTGTATGCATGAAGGAGAATGAAGGTGGAGACATAAGGGGATGGAGACACCAAAATAAGGGAAGAACATAGAAAAACACAGTGAAATAGAGTGAAATGATAATGGCATGACAAGGACATAGAATGGATGGTGAGATATCTTCTAAGGCCAACCATTTATACTTTGTAAAGCCTCATAAATAATATTAGTCAACATAATGTTTTGGATGCATGAATAAATCATACAGAGCCTAAACATGAAACCTTAAAAACTCCAAAACCTTAATTTTCCCAAAGAGACCTTAGATTCTACTAAGAAAGTAACTGAGCTTGGGGAACCAAAAGATGTTGTTTTTAAGACTTTTAGGCTGATAGGAAGGTCTAAAAAATTGTCCACCATGGCATGAGGAAGTTACACCATCATTCTAACATCTCATCCAATGCTTTTGAGCTCCTTTTTGAAGTATTTTAGGTGTCTTTGGACCTTTAACAGTGTTGTGACAGTGGGATTCACTTATGCATAAGTCCCTTTTCTTTGAGGCATTCTAAGGATGATAAAATATAATTAAGCATTAACTTGAGTAAGAATCTGTTGGAACTATCAAAATAACTGTAAACATCATTTTAGGGCCATATGGAGAGATTCACGAATAAATAACCATTTCCAAGAAAAGTAAAATGTAAGGGGAACTAGAAAGGTCAAAAATGCCATGTGGGGCCTACTTGGTTAATAAAAATGCCATAAAAATGTCTCAAAAGGATTTTAAGACTTATGAAATGTATGGGGGGAGTAATTTGGTATGACTAGGATGTCAAAAATGCCCCTTTGCAATGCAATTATTCAGGATATCTCCTCCTCCTAAGGTTTTATAAGGAAATTGTGGTTTATATGAATTGGTTTGAGGGGACAAGAAGGGGTAAAATGGAATTTAGGTGAGTATTCCATGTGAAATGACTTAAATACATCATGATATTCATATTATAGGCTCATCCCAATGTTAAAACACCTTCACATTACCAAGATATCAACCTACTCATCAACATGGCTAAGTACTCTTTAGATTTCATGACCTCTTGGAAATTATCTCTCTCATTTAAAGACAGTATGACACCTACCATATCATCCTAATGACATCAAGAGACTCATGACACCATGGATCAATCATGAACTATGACTCATCATGATGCTATCAATAAAGATCCAAATATTCTCATTGGGACAATGATGACATGACCAAGCTAGGGGAAATCACAAATAGGCTAGGATGATGGTCACTAAACATTTTCAATATAGGGGGTTGAAATTTGGATTATGGGGCCAAAATGTCAACATTTATGGTGACTCTGATGGGTGACTAGCCTACTAGTCAAGAGAACGCAGATAATTTTATGACATGATAGCTCAAATATGATGACAACCACTTAAACTATCTAACTAATTTGTAGTTTTAACATCTTAGGGACTTATATTAGCAATAACCTAACACTAAGAACAAACAAGGGATAAAAATAATAATAATACACTAATTACAACTTGTGAAACACACTTATTTGGACAAGACAACTAAGTACTACACAACTGACCTAAACATTATTTCATTCCCATAGGATCAAATGGGAATGTTCTCTAATCATTATGGCACCATGATATGTAGTTGTCATGTGATAACTTAGGTGCAATTAGAATTTGGTCAATGTGTGATAATCTCCACTTGTATTTAGAGCTCTTCTAGTCACTTGGAAGAGTGAATGAGCCATTTGGATTCATTCATAGGTGCATAGGTTGGGTATGATGGTCAAGAACCCAATAATATTCTTCCCATACCTTTTTATTTTGCTTCTTAATTTTCATTTCCTATTTAGTTAGGGGATACAATTATTTTTTCCCACTGGATTCAAGGTGATCAACTATCCAATCATCTTTGGAAATTTCATTATCTTCAATCTTTGATTGGTGAAGAGGTGGGGTGTCTAAGTTCAATAATAATACCTCCAAGTCCTCTTAGAAGGACATCTTATCATGGTTAAAGGACAAATAATAAGGTTCATTTCTATTTTTACCATCAACTTGTAAGAAATCATGTTGATCACTTACCTCCTTTTCTTGGATAGGGTCCTTACAAATCTCTTGGTTTGCTAAAGTTTTGTCCTCTTCATCTCTAATAAAGGGTGACATATAATCAAACCATTTAAGTATAATATCTTCTTGTGTTGGCACTTCTTTACTCACATTGCCTTTTTCACTTAAAACATCAGCCTATCATCCTATCACCTCGTTCAAGTTTGTCATGTTGAGTTACTTAGCCTCATTCAAGAATTACGAATATAGGTGTTATCACTAATATTATAATGGGTTTGAATTTCTCTTGATCTCAATAAATAGATCATCAAGGTTTTTCTTTCTATTATATTCTAAATGAGAATTGGTATGAATTGTGTTCTCATCCACCCCATTACTATGGAATTACGACTACCACTCATCACCCAACTTATTTTTATGTTCCAAATATAACCTACTAGAATGAATAGGAGTCCAAATCTAAATCTCTTCTTCATATACACTTAAGGTATCTTCTTTAATATTATCTTAGGTATCAACTGCAACTACATCATGGTCAATCTCTTTAAGGACTTGACTTTCCAATATTGATAGTTAGACCACCATGATTTGATGTCCATATTTTGATTTTGATGCATTTGATTGATCTTGAGGAGAGGAGAGGGTGGGTGGGAATCATTTTCATTTAGTATACTTAATAGATACAAAGGTTTTCTCCCAACTTAGGATCTTGGGAGTGTCATGATTAAAAACATCTTTTCTCTTGGAGACTTTATTTTCCTTATCACTTTTTAATGTAATTAGATGTTTTTGAGTGAATGTATTATGAAGGAATGAGGATGTGTTTGGATAACTTGAGAGGATCCTTGAAATATAATTCATACCCTATCTTATTTCTTTATCCTCCTTTCCAAGTTTAGGCACGATGAATTTTGGGTCCTTTGCCCATAAAGGCTTCCAAGCTAGGGTTATTTCAAGGTTTTGAGCAAGCATAGGATCTCAAACATAATTATATTTATTTTGAGAAGGGCGGTGAAAGAAATATAAATTTGAGGTAATTAGAGTGTAAGGTTGCATGTGGAATTTAGAGAGTGACTTAGACATAATTTTCACTCCTTCATTATGTTTAATTTTACATACCATATGAGACATGTTATTGGACAAACACCCCTAAGTTTAGCCATAAAATCATTAGCTAGGCACAAGGAAAAATAAGTCAATAAGTCTAATACAATAAGGTCTTACACAACTATAAGTTTGGGGTAGGTGTGGAGTGTGATTTGATTATTTTCTACAATGCCAAAAGTTCTCATTAAAAATCCATTCCACAATAACTTAAGATTATACATAGGTTCACACACCATGTTTAAATTATCTACCACCAACTTAGGGATAATTTAATGACTTACCTTGTCACTAAGAAAATAATTGTGGAATAAGAAATCTCCTATGATTAGAAAGGTAATCAAAGGATATGGAGTAAGCAAATTAACTAGTTGGTGTTGGTTGACAAGGGTATTTTGATGAGAAATAATGGTTTGACATTCAAACTTTTTATGTTGTCTTAGATCCTTATACAACTTATCTCTTTCTTTATTTAATTTTTTAATATTTAAGTGAAAATGATGATTACTTAGTGTAGGTTGATTACAAGGGGAAGGAGTTTGATAATGTGATTGATCATAAGGGTGAGTAGGTTTCTATGGAGGTGGAAGAGGCTCAAAATATGGTGAATGGTCTTGGTAGTATAGTGGATACCCATTATATGGATTTTAAGGATTAATATAGTGATCATATGGGTTATGATAGGGTAGATATGGGGGTGGAGGATATAATCATTGCTCATAGGCTATCATGAATCATTATGCACCATGTGTATCAGATCATAACCATAACCAAAATATTCTTTCCTTTGTAACAATGAGACCATAATATATGTGAGACTAAAATTGATTACGAACCTTCCCATAGATGCTTGAATCTAATAAAAGTGAATGAATATATTTTTATTGATGTCCTCAGCTTCCAAAGTCCTCCAATATATTCATTTCATGGTTTAAGGAACTTAAAATTTTTCCCACTAGGTGTGCCATAACTATTTGTGACTCTAGGTTTCACCCTTGCTAAGGAGAGGAGTGTTCTTGTCCTATCCCCAAACCTAGGCTAACATGGGAATGACCCTAGGCTATAGGTTACCTAATGTGTGGGCCAGACCTCTAGATTTTAAGGGTATAACTCCACTAATTTTTTCATTCTAGTATTCTTCACTAATAATTTAATAGTTGGGATGGAAAGGGTAGAGAATATACATCAACTAAACCTACTCTAATGTGTGGTGATGCACCTGATAATCATTATATCCACTCATTTAATATTGAACTCTCAATACACTAACAAATAGTGTATATAGATAAGAGACTATCTCCAATTACTTTTATACATCAATATTTATTATATAGGTTATTATAATAACTTAAATTGAAAGGTCAAGAGGATAAAGCTTGGTTTAAGGCACTTACATCTTGATTTCCACTCCAAACCTAAGTTATCCACCTTAAAACATACTAGACAACTTGAAAATAAGATTATTAACACTTAAGTGTAAGTTGGACCTATAAAAGGGCATGATATACCACTATTAAATATCAAACAATCATAAACACACAAATTATAAATAATTAAGAATCTTTGAGATGGTATATTCATCATTCAAGAGGTACATGAATATAAATGCTAGTAGAATCTCTTCATTCTAGCTTGAGGGATACAAACTAAGGCAAAAATCCTTAAAAATATAGAAGAGGTAAGGAAAGGAAAGGATAATATGGTATAGGAGAGTGGATAAGGGGTCATATATGACCAAGTCTACTCAAAATAGTAGTTGCAATAGTTACACAAACCTCTTTCTAGATCCTCCATATGTTAGACCTCCTTAATGGCTCCTTGAATGAAGCATTGGCATTGGAAATTAGGTAAGGGGGGCTGAGTCATCACTAGTTACTCTATGTCAAAGGATTTACCATACCTAAAATATTCCATCATGCTCCCATATGGTAGTTATAATCATGAATTAGGCCACCATAGTCATGTAGCAGCCCACAATCCTCCATGGCAAATTAACAAGGTTAAGGAAACTATCTCAACCTCCTTAATAGATATGAAATGTACATTAAATTCCCATCAAGATTTAGCTACCAATGTATCATCCTTTCATTTACTCATTCTATTGGCCTTTCAATGCTAATTTAACTCTCTTTGATGACTAAATAGTCTAATTAGATGAATTAGGCCTAATTGCCTAAGTGTTGAAACTTGGTATCCATTAGAGACCTACAAGAAAGTTTATTAGCCTATATATGAGTGAGATCCATTCCTAAAACAACACTTATAACCATGACATAGGATTATAAATGCATTAAGAACTTTAAATTATACTTCTCTAATCTGACTGGGTCACTTTTCTTATGCATGGCAAACTGGAAGTTTTACAAGTACTTGCAGAGACTCTCTCAAGTGAAATATTGGGCATTTTATACCTTGGGGGGCTAGATTAAGTCTCAAAATTTCTATCCCAATGATTGGAATCATTATGCACTATCAAAAACCCTTCATTCTACTCAAAACCTTGAAAAATTACCTATTTCTAAGGATTTTATATAATGTTGGTACATTCAAGTACCAGTAGGTGGATCCCATCTGAGTGTACTTCTTGTTACATGACCTATTTATATCATTATATGATGTTATGGCATTAAAATATCCACTTTTTGATATTGGGTTTGCCTAAGGTTTTAAGGAGGTTTAGGAGTACTAAAGATTCCTAAGGATGGTTTATATAGTATAGATATCCAAGATCAGAATGAATTACATGGATCTCTAGTGCATAGACCTTCTCAGCTTCTATGAATTTCTTGGACTCCCATGTAAAGGATGGGTGAAGATATGAATGTCACAAGTTAACCCCAGGGCAGTTTGTAAACAATTTTTGAGTGTCTAACTTCTTAAGGTTTATTCATAGAGTTTAGCCTCCAATTCCAATCAATATATCATTTATTTTTATTGTACATGGGTACCTAAAATATCCTAATATCTCTATTCCTGAGAGATTATGTGGTGGAGTAGGTGAGATCTTAAAGTTGGTCCTTGAATTATTTATGTGCAGGGTTAGGTGTTTTGAGTAATGTTTGGAGTTTTTATAATGTTTCCACACTCTTTTCCACCTAAAATATCTTATATCATGTCCCAATAATCTTCATATCCCCATAATTGATCATACAATCCTACTGTAAAAGCTTGAAGGAGCTTTAATGTGACTTTAGGGTTTACATGTAGGCCTAAAACTTGCCTATCTAGTCAATTTCCAAAGCATTTGTCTATAGTTGAGAATTTTAAACCATTGGAATATATTTGAGGGTCCTTGGATATCATTTATCATTGTTTTATTACCATATATGAGCCTTAAAGGGTTTGCAAACTCTTCTAAGACTAAGATTTTTCCATTAGCACCTTGATTATTTACTTAGACATGTCTTGGTCTGAGACAAAATAGTGGGTATACCCACTATTTTTATGACCAATATAATAACATAAGTCTCTTTTATCACTTATGAGTAACTTTTACTCCACGTTTAAACCCTTGACTATGCCTATAAGGCCCTCAAATGGCCTTTTTTGCCTTATACTTGGAGACTATGAGGCTGAGCACAAGGGTTTGATGAGTTGGAGCCCACTATGGATGATTTTATGGATAAACACCATCATAACTCTCTCTTATATCTAACGTCCATCATATTTTATAATTTCATAAAGTGATAATATTCCTCAACATCTAACTTACTTAGTAGGGTTTGGAGATTAAGGCCTAATTTGAACCTTAGAGGTCTACAAACATTCCCTATTAGTTATCTAAGTGTAGACTCATTGAATGACATTGGGGAATCTTCATCAATATTTTCTAAGTCTTATAAACTTGATTTAATTGTCTATCTAGAACTTGTGATGTCTTTAATGCATATGAATTCCCTCTTAGGGTATTTTCACTGAGCTTTGCATTAAACCCCACATATACCCTTTCTTACTTGTATCTTTACTTATGATGGGATTTAATTGATTCACATACCTCATTACAAGTGAAATTTATTGAGGTATATTAAGGAATATAACTAATGCCTCAAGACCATTGTACACTCCTTCAATGGATTAGCTTGCACTTTGAAACCTTGTCTCTTCTTGTTTTGTTTGTAACTTGACTAAGAGTGAGGTTTCAGCCTTGTCTAGGATGTAGTTATATTCACCTTGAATATTATTTGTGGTTTTATGAATTACACATATATTTATACACTATTATTTCCCTTGGCCTCTAAGACATTAAAATAACCATGTATTTCTATTCTCAAATCTATCTTACATGATTAGACAGTAGGTGTGTACAGAGGAAGGCCTTTGGGTCATAGAGTATTATGAATTTCTATTCATCTCATCATGTGTTATGGAAGTTATTTTATTACATAAAATCTATTATTGAATCATTTTTTACCCATATCTTTGAAAACAACTTATCATGGCATAGTCAATAAGTGGAAAGAGACATAGTTGTAGGTGAATACAGACTAAATTTTAGACATAGAGGTCTAGACCTTCTCATTGATATGTTCTTCACTATGACAAAATTATCTTCTATATTTCCTTAAGCATACATAGTATTCCAAATTTCTATCTAATGCAACCTTTCTTGTTTTTCCCTTTTATCATGGTGGCTGTAGATTCCTAATGTGCTACTATAAGTGTTCATTGGTCTTATGATGGAGATGGTGGCTTATTGAGTATGAGGTAATGATCCACCTCAAAAATATCATCATGCACTTTAGGCCACACTATTCATCTTAAATTAATTAATGTATTTTCTATATTGAGACCTAAACCTTGACTGTTCCTTCAAACTCAGTCATCAATGAGATACATAGTATAATATATGAACTGAGATAGTCCAGAAAATGTTAGTTAGGGTAAATATTTTTTTGAACAAATTATGGGGATAACTTAGCATTGGTTCCTTGCTTAGAATTCACCATAAAATCTCTCTTTTCTCCCATATATGTCCTCAAAGAGGTTTCTTACTCCTTGAAATGCTATGCTACAATGACCAAATGGTTGGCTATAAGTTCCTATGAGGTCTCCTTAGCAGGGTTTAAGACCACATCAACCTATAATATCATGCCCTCATGGCTTCAAAGGTTCACCAAGGATATATAGAGGTATATTTATAATGATTTAGGCCTATATGGGTTGATGGGTGAAGGATAATGGAAGTGGAGAAATAAGGAGATATAAACACCTAAATAAGGGAAGAACATAGAAAAAGGTAATGAAGGAGAGTGAAATGATTGTGGGATGTCAAGCACATATAATGGATGGTAAGATCTCTTATAAGGCCAACCATTTTTACTTTGGAGAAACTCATACATAATCTTAGTCAACATGAAGTTTTAGAGTCATGGAAGAATCATACATATCCTAAACATGAAACCTTAAAAACTCTAAAAACCTTAATTTTCCTAAAGACACCTTAAATTATGCTAGGAAAGGAGCTAAGTTTGGGGAGCCAAAAGAGGTTATTTCTTTATAGGCTAATAGGAAGGTCTAGAAACTTGTCCACCATGGCATGATTAAGTTCCACCATCATTCTAACATCTCATCCAATGCTTTTGATCTCTCTTTTGAATTTTTTCAAGTGTTTTTGGAACTTTAATAGTGATGTGATAGTGGGCTTCACTTATGCATAAGTCCCTTTTCTTTGATGCATTCTAAGATGATAATAGATAATTAAGAATTAAATTGAGTAATAATGAATTAGAACTATCAAAATAGCTCTAAATATCTTCAAACCCATAAAAGCAATTGATAATAAGGGCCTTCAACCTTGTCTAACACATTCAATTCTTCTATAGGTTGCACATGATGACTAACAATGAAAATTTTCAAGATATGGGTCTCACACATGTGAAACAAGTGTTTAAATTACTGTATAGGATCCTTTCAAGACTTGAGATAATAATATCAGTCATTAGATTAATCAAACCAATCATAAATATGTGAAAATAGTCCAAATAAAGTTAGCCTATGCAGATGTGAGAGGCATATACATTTCCTAACTTATTAAGGAAGGTTCATAAAGTTAGAGAGACCAATATTTAGACAAATTCCCATGATTGGAAGTTGGGTGAGTCTAATTCTCATGGCCAAGATCTGGGATCTCCACTCTCTCTCTTCTATATGGTACAAGAAAAATCTTGAGGAGCTATCCTTCCAAAGAAGGGTCATTGAAGAGTAGAACGATTTCGATCTTGAATGGAATCAATTGGTCATGAAACTTTTTACAGTCATGACATATGAGTTTAAATTAATCACCAAATCGCCTGTCTTATGGTACAATCTGTATATTCCTTACAATATGTAGAAATGCCCCCAAAATCTTTGATTTTCACTATTTTCCAAGTTTCAAGATTTGTAACATCATTTTAGGGTCAAAGGGAGATAATCATGAGTAAATAATCATTTCCAAGAAAATTAATATGGAAAGGGAAGTGGAAAGGTCATAAAATGCCATGTGGGGACCATTTGGCTAATGAAAATGGCATAAATGTGTCTCAAAAGGATTTTAATACTTATGAAACATATGAGGGGATTAATGTGGCCTAAATATCATGTCTTCAAGGCCCCTTTTCAATTCAATTAGTTAAGATATCTCCTCCTCCTAATGTTTTATAAGGTAATTTGGTTTATATGAAGTGATTGAAGGGGGCATGAAGGCATGAAATGGACTTTACATGAGTTTTTCATATTAAATGACTTAAATACATCATTATCTTCATATTATATCCTCAAACCAATGTTAAAACACCTTCACATTACTAGGATATCAACATACTCCTCAATGTGGCTAATTACTCATTAGATTTTATGACCTCTTGGTAATGATCTCTCTCATCTCAAGACACTATGATACCTACCATATCATCTTAATGACTAATATGCCCTTAAACTATAGTGTGTTTATGTATATGTGTGGCTGACTTGTGGCTTACACTTTTTCATATTAGATTATTTCATTTTTCGATGTTCTTAGTATGGTCAGCCTATGGAATAACCATGGCTAAGTAAAGTTTATATAGAAGGTAGTGGTTAGTTTTTTATCATCATATTATGGACTCTATTTTTATTTCATAATTTTGGAGGTTCCCCCCTTGAAGTGGCTCATTCATAATATTCAAGTATTTTGCTCTTTCACCAATTGTTGTTGTGGATCTACTTATTTTGCTCTTAATTCTTCGATATATAATTCTATTGTTACAAATGATCTAATTAATTTCATTATAATGACTATAGTTTTGTCCATGAAGTTTTTTTACAAAAAATGAAAAATGTATTTTTATAGTTTAAAAAAGTCAAGAATTTTTATTTACCTTGTGCACAATAGCATTAGTTAGATTCATCTTAGTGAGATGATCATAATGGTGTTTTCCCCTGGTACATTTTTTTAGGCTAAAACCCTCATAGGGTTTATAAATGGCTACTCCAAACACTTATAGATGTGGCAAAGGGAATGCAACTAAAAAAAATCCTTATAAAGATGACATGGAATATGAAACTTTTGATCCATCTATTTTAGAATTAGTTCAACAACTTAAGTCAAAGTTTCAAGGCATGGTGAAAAATGATGATTATGATATGGTTTAAGGGGAAATTATAGGTTTGAGAGAGGGCTTGGATAGCGTGAAGGGTTAATTAAAATAAATATCTAAGCAATTAGCTAACTTGTCATCTACCACTTTAGTTTTGTTCTCCTACTCCAAACAATACCGAAACCCATTCTTTCCCTAAGCTAATGTTACCAAAAGTGGACCTACACAAATTTTATGGTAATGATCAACTCACGTGGCTCACTCAAATTGAAAATTTATTTGATCTACATCATAATTCATGTTTATAAAAAGTGGTTATGGCCTCTCTATATCTATAACTTGAGCCATTCATTTGGTATTGTTCATTGTGTGATCAAAAGAAAAATAAGGGTGTCCCAATTTCATGATCGGTATTTTTTGAGGAATTGCAACTCCACTATCAAAATAATGTCTCTAAAAATTAATTCAATTAGCTATCCAAGTTACACCAAACTTGGACTACCAATGACTACATTCATCAATTTTAGAATCTCTACTTACATGTAGTAGACATCACTGAGGAGAATTTGATTGACCTATTTTTGGGTGGCCTCAAAGATAGCATCCAATTAGAGGTTTCACATGTTTCATCCTAGTTTTTTGTCAAAGGCCATACTAAGGGCATGCATGGTTAAGGAAAAGGAGTTGATCAAATGAATACCTTTCATCAATGTTCATCAATGTACCTTCCTAGCACCATCATCTCATCAACCTACCATATTGACACCTCAATAAGTGGAATAAAAACATGTAAAAGGTTTATGTTCTGGCTATTATAGAAAATGGATTAAAATACATCGATGTGCTGAAAAGAAGTTGTTTTACATTGATGGTTCCAATGAGGAGGAAGAAGATGAGGAGGTTTCAGGGTAAGGATTATAATAACTTGAGGATGGATCTAAATAATCTCAACCTACTATTTCCTATCATGCACTTTTAGTCATTATTACTCCTCAAACTCTTAAGGTGGTGGGGTTCCTAAAGAAATAGAAATTGACTATGTTAATTGACTCTGGGAGTACACATAAATTCATCAATGGTAAGTTATCTTCTCATTTAAATTATTTCATTTACCCAAGTCTAGAATTTTAGGTCATGATTGTATATGGTGGTACAATCAACTATTATATAAAATGCCATAGTTTTAAGCTTTCCATGGGAGACTACTTGTTAGATTTCCCTATGTTTCTTATTCCCATGGGAGGAGATTACATTATTTTAGGAGTGTAGTGGCTCACCACTTTGTGTACTATTGAGATGGAATTCCAAGATTTATTCATGAGGTTTCATTCAGAAGGAAAGACTTTTGAGCTACATGGATTATGACTAAATCACCACCACTAGTTAGTTCCCACTATATGATGAAGATTCTCATAAAAGGTGAAATTTTTTTTTTGGCACACTTATTTTCCATGAAGTTTTAAATAACCAAAGAGTCTACACATCCTAATTTTCAAAAGTTATTGGATGACCATTCTATTATTTTTGGTAACATGTCAAAAGGAATTCCTCCACATCATGCACATGATCATGCCATCAGACTGATCCTAATAAGTACACCACGTAATATTAGACCCTATAGGTATCCATATGCTCAAAATAGTGAGATTGAAAATATGGTAGAAGAGATGTTGGAGGCAAGAATCATTTAACATAATCAAAGTGAATATTCCTCCTCAATGGTCATGGTGAAAAACAAGGATGATATTTGGAGGATGTGCCCAAACTAAAAAGAACTCAACAAATACAACATCAAAGATAAGTTTCCTATTCAAGTAATTGATGATTTGATAGATGAATTACATGGTTCTATTTATTTTATGAAGATATATCTTTGCTCTAGATATCATCAGATTCATATTCGTAATGAGGACATACCTAAAATAACTTTCAAACCTCATGAAGGCCATTATGAATTTTTGGTCATGTATTTTGGCCTCACAAATGCATGATATACATTTTAGAGTTTGATGAATACTATTTTTTATAAAATTTATATTAGTGTTTTTTTGATGATATCCTCATCTACAATAAAAATTGTGAATACCATTTGAAGCATGTGAAAAAGGTGATTTTAGTTCTGGAACAACATCAAATTTATGCCAAACCTTATAAATATGATTTTGGTGTCCAAAAGGTGGAGTACTTGGGTCATATTGTCTCACATGAAGTAGTGAAAGTTGATCCTAAGAAAATTCAAGCAATGATGGACTAGAGGTTCCTAGGACCCTCAAGAACCTCCATGGATTTCTAGGGATAATTGGTTACTATTGTAGGTTTGTTAAAATTTATGGTATAATTATATCCCCACTCACCTCTTTAATGAAAAAATACTCCTTTTATTGGACTGATTTAGATACCAAGGCATTTAAATTATTGAAAATGATTATATGCATAACTCTAGTTTTGGCTACTCCTGATTTATCAAAAACTTTTATTGTGGAGTGTGATGCATCAGTATATGGCATGGGGGATGTAATAATGTAAGAAGGTATACCACTTGTATTTGAAAGTCACTAACTGAAAGGAAAAAATAGGCTCAAACCAATATATGAGAAATAAATGATGGTTATTTTACATGTAGTGAAACAATAGAGACCTTATCTGATGGGTAATAAATTTTAGGTAAACACAGATCATGATATCCTAAAATATTTTTTGGAATAATGCTTTTCATTTGAAGAATAAAAATGGGTGACTAAAATGTTAGGCTATGATTTTGAAATAGTGTATAAGAAAGGAAAAGATAATGTGGTCGCAGATGTCCTTTCTAGGCAGGATGAATTAATTGAGGCATTGTTATACACTTATGTAGACTAGGAATTTGACTCAAGAGAGGAAGATTATTATAATGTTAGTTCCAAAATGAAATAAAATTTAGAAATAATACACTAACTAGCATAACATCTCTAGGCCTAGTCACTAAGGAGAGCTTAGTGAGAATAACCCATTTGAAAACACAACTAAAAATGGAAAGGAATAAGAAATATGAACACAAAACACAAATTTATTACCAAATCCTTGATTAATTTAAAAGGCTCCTTATTTGGCTTACTTGACTTGTGTTTTAAGATATATTCTTTAATGGATTATGGATACCTTCATCTCGTCTTGGCACCCTTGGATTTGGCTCAATAATTTGTCATTATAACTCTAAATTGGAATGGATTTGGAATGATTTAAGCATTATAAATTTACACTATCCAAGATTAAAAATTATGAGTGTAAGACCTTTTATTTATATACTTTTAAAAATGAATATAATGAACCTAAACCATCCATCTCAAGATGAAGGTGTATGGCTAAGAATCCATTCAATTTTTTAGGCAAAATTCAATATATGTCCTCATAAATATTTGGGATAAAGTGGAATTAAAGAGGCACAAAATGGATTAATTAGATATTTTATGCATTTATGGTCTAGGGATGCCTTCCCAATAAATGATGTTAGTTGATGATGCAAAAACTCATAATCAATTTTCAAAAATAAATATTCAACAAGTTTTATGAAAAATTAACTTAAGCTATTGATTCAATTTAATTAGTCTTACACATGATTTATAAACTTTAGTGCAAACCTTGGCAATTGGTGCACAAATTAATCAAATTAGTCATATGTAATATTATTGGCTTAAAATTTGATTAGTTTATAATTATAATGCAATCTTAGATGCGTTGGATCCATTATCTCATTTAGGATGTTACTGACATAAAATAACAAAGGCACGTATCTCATGCAATAAATTTGGTAGAAAAGAGCAATCTAGAGCACCCAATTTCAAAAATGTCATTTTAACTCAATGATCTAATCAAATTTAGTTGTCTCATAAATTGCATTACCCCATTTAGGTATACTTTGGCCAAAATCAATGCTTGAATATGATAATTTTAAATCTTTTAATGCATTTTAATGTTTTTTATGCCAAATCATGCACTTTAGTAGAAATTGGTCAAAAGCTTGGTTGGTGGTCATTGATGGCCAATTTTAGGTGTATACAATTTGCCCTTATTTGGGAAGGTATTGTAATCTATAAGCATAGTAATATCTTCTCAAAATTGAAAAGGTCCTGCATGCCCACAACTTTAACGACAATGGATGAACTATATGATGCCCCCTCGAGGGAATGATTGGCATAAGTAGGTAGGCAAATAGTCCCTCAAAAAGAAAGAAGTGAAATGAGGGAACCAAATAAAGGAATATGATGGGTTGAGAACATAATGAGTCTAAAAAAGTAGTTAAAATCATTGAGAATGCATGTGGGATGATGTAAAATGGTTTGCCCAAAGGTGGTTATAATCATTGTACCCTTATAGTGGCAATGTGATATGATAACCCAATGATTTTCCCAAAGGTGGCTATAATCATTGAGAAGATGAAGTTTCCCCAATTAGGATAGACAAACAAAGTAACAACATGTACCTTTTTAGACAAAAAGAAGGTAAATTTGGTGAGAACACAATAATTTTCCCAAAGGCAATTATAATCATTAATAAATGCAGGTGGGATAATGTACAATGATTTACCTAAAGATGGTTATAATAATTTAACCTTGATTATGGAAAACATGATTAATTGGTTGATGGTTATGATACATATGATGTGGTAACTTGATATAGAGGATAAAGATGAATTGGGACAACTGTCTATTAGGGAGATGCTCATCTAAACTATCAAAGGTTGAAATTTTTACATTGTTTAATTACTCTATTTAGGATATGATTGGGCTGTTACTGATGTTGGTGCCAAAGAGATGTTGACACTAGCATTGTTGAGTAGACTTCTTGAATTTGATTTTGTTATAGCACTCGATGGTAGGAATTATGATAGGATAACATGAGGACTGGGTTGAAAGATGCATAAGGATGGGCTCTCAAAATCCAATACTCAATAGAAAAAAATGCACCAATGGTAAAAAATATGATGGAAATGTAGACATACGAATATGGATATATTCAAGTATAGATGCATAAAGAATCACATAATGGATGCACCTAGATTGAATCAAAGTAATAGTGTTAACAATAAATAAATAGGCACACAAACTATAAATAAATAAATAAATAAATAATCAAAGAAACAAATAATAGTTAGTCCTAATGTTAGTATAAATAACATGATTTAAACCTATGGGATGAACATTTCCCCTCAAAAATTAGTGACAACTTAATAAACAAATAGGACTGGGGGAATAGAAGAAAAGGAAGGGGGTGACTGAGATATCTCCATATGCACTAGGCAAGTGGATGCTATCTACATAGTTCCATGGATGTAATATCCAACAAAAACTTCAAGCAAAATGTATTTTTCCCAAGGAATGTGAAGAAAATGATAAATGATGAAAAAAGACATAATGGATGTCATAAAATAATAGAAATGGACTTACAAAATAGAAAAATCATGGGATAAAAGGCCAAAAATGATGAGGAAACTAAGGAACAATTGATTTTATTCTGACTTAGTAATGGTTGCCCGAATCCTTTAGGCAAAGAAGTGGTCCATGTTTTTGGTTTTTTAATTATTTTACAAATGTTTTTGTAATTTTTAAATATCTCAACTCAATCAATAATGATGAGATATTAACTGGTTCAAGATTTTAAAATGGCAATAGCATTGCTCAGGTTATCCATTAAATAGTGAGAGTATGGCTTAGGTTGTTCAAAAAATGGTGAGAACATAGCTGAGGTTGATTTCAAAATGGGGAGATGTGGCTTAGGGTGACTGAGCTAACCTCAACAAGTATTGAGATCTACCTACATAGTCCCAAAATTGGACCTCAAGTCACTATAATTCTACATTACAGCAAAGGAATCTGACTAGTTTAGTAGCCAATTCAAACAAAATAGGCAAAATGGCTATAAAAGCACAATATGGGATAAGAAATGGCTAGTTGTTATGTCAAGGAATGATAAACAAGTGTTACCCCTAGTTTTCCCATAGGTAGTTATAACTAGGATATAATGGCATAAATCAATGATACTAACTTTCCCATAGGTATCTATAATTAGTAACAAGGCCAGTGAGACACTGATTTGCACATAGGTAGTTATAATCAGGAATAATTTATATAGAGAACAGAACAAGAAATGAAGGATGCAACTACCAAACTATTATCTTACTAGTCCAATATACTTCCTCTACCTAGAATGTGTAAAATAACTATTGAAACTAAATATGAATGCTTTTATTAAAAGTAGTGATAGAACCAATGTCATAAGATTGGGTAGGGTAGGAGAAATGAACTTGCTTGATGAGGAAGGTATGGTAGAATGGATAGGTGATAGGAAAAAGTGATAGGTTGGTAGGATGATTGGATTGTAAAATGGTATAGTACGAAGAAGATTGATAAAAAGATACAACTTGAAATGACCCTTATAGATAATACACCAAGTCACTCAAGCATAGTACCACTTGAGGTGGATAATGTTAATTGGATCATCAAGTTCATGTTCATCTAGTGTGGCAAGCTTGTATGCTCCTATTATAAAGTTTGTTGTAATCATGAAAGGACCAACCCAGTCGAGTTTAAACTTGTCTTTATTCTTCTTTTTGGTAGTGGTATTCTTTTGGTTCTCTTTAAGGAAAAGATCACCAAGTTCAAATTATTGATGTATCACATGCCAATTATAGTGGCCTCAAAGTTAGTTATGATAGGCTTGGAGATTATTAACTGCATCCATGCATTTCTCATCAAGTATCTCTAGTTCTTGTAGGTGAGATACATTATAGTCATTGTCATATAGGACATGCTTGAAAGTTGTGCATAGATAAGGAAACTTAGTCTCAATGGGAAGAATGGACTCAATGCCATAAATAAGTGAATATGGAGTGGCTCATGTGGGTCTATGGTGATTGGTAAAATATGCCTAAACGGCATGAAATATCTAAAAGTGGCAGTCAAAATTAGAATCATTGAAAATATTTTTGAGAATGTTAACAATGGTTTTTTTATGCTTTAGCCTAACCATTACCTTGAGGATAATATTCTATATGAAAATGTTGTGTGATATTATATTCAATACATAGCTTCTTGACATACTTTTTATTAAATGATATTCCATTATCACATATAATGTCATAAGGGATACAGTAGTGGCAAATGAGATGGTCAAAAATAAACTTGTAAATTTGCTTTATAGTCACGTAAGTGAGGGGTATAACTTCAATCCACTTAGTGAAATATTCAATAGAGGTAAGGATATGTTTATGGCCATCGAATGAGGAAGGATTGATATTCCCAATGAGGTCAAGGACCCATGTAGCAAATGGACATGGTGTCAACATTGGTTTATGAGTCTTGGCTAGGGTATGAATCAGATTGGCATGTCGTTGACACTTGTAACCCTTCTTTACATATGCAACTACATATATGTCTATCATGGGCCAATAATAACTAGTACACAATATAATTTTGGATAGGACCACTCCACTATTAATAGATCCACATAATCATTAATAAACTTCCATAAGACTAGTGTAGATTCTACCAAAGTTAAATAATGAAGTAGAGTTCTATTAAAACTATGGTGGTAAAGGGTTGATCCAAGTAAGTTATAACAACTAGTTTGATGGATGAAAGATTTGGTTTATTTTTGGCATAGGTCAAGTGGTAAAACTTGGTCATGGAGGTAGATGTAAAGTTCTAAGTACTAGATAGAGCTATGACTAACAATATCACAAATCATTGCAATGGTTGAACGTTCATGAGTTGGTGCTAAAAATTTCTCAACAAGGAACTAATATTCTTTAACAATGTCTATTTATCGAATTAGAGATCCAATAGTGGCCATAACATCTAATGTTATATTACTTTCCCTTGGTATATGATCAAACTAAATGTTAGTAATTTTTTGCTTGAGAATGTCTACTATGGCCTTATATAGAAATAGCTTGTCATCTTTGGTTTGAAAGTGGTCTTTAACCTAATTGATGATTTCCTGAGAATCACCATAAACCTTGAGATGAGATATGTTACATTGTACCACATGGATAAGTCCCATAATAGGTGTTTCATATTTGGTCATGTTGTTAGTATAAGGAATGTTGATCCTAAATGATTTAGGGATTAGATCCCCCTATGGTGTAATAAATAAAATTCCTACCCCCATTCCATGTGTTATGAATGATCCATTAAAATATAGTTTCCAATTTCGCTCCTCAAGAGGTATGTCAAAGATGGTCATTATGGATTCATCATTGAAATGTCAATGGCTTTGTATCAGTAAAGGGTGCTTCATCAAGCTGATATGTAAGAACTTTCCCCTTAATGGATTTTTTTTGATGTACTGGATGTTAAACTCACTAATAAGCATGATCCATTTGACTATGTGTCCTTGAAAATCTATTTTAGATAGTATATACTTGAGTGGATCTAATTTTTATATATTGAAGATCAATTACTAATATATTCATCCTAGATGCTAAAAATATACATAGTATCAAGTAAAATAAAGAGTAGAGGTGGGTCATCCCTGACCCACAGTCCTAATAATCAATAATTCAATATAAAAATAGCTCCAAATAGGTATCCCCAAAAAACAAAAAGTGAATAGTAACCAAGGAAAAGGCACCAACCAAGAAGACAATAAAAAAACCATTAATTTATCAGATAATGGCACCAAATAGGAATCTAAAAGAAGAAGAATCACATCAGTATAGAAATAAAAAAACACAAGGTAATTAGAGGCCACCCAAAGGTTGAATAATCATAGATATAGGTCCAACACCCTACTTCAAGAAATGCCTTTCCCATCATGGCCATCATCTGAACTAGGAAATGTATTCTCCTTTGAAGAGATTCTATCACTAACATTTTCAGTCAGCTGATGTCTAGGAAGCATATTGGTAGGGTAATGGTCAACTTTATCCAAGAGACCTTTCATATTGTTATTCCTTACATACTCGAGGACATCTTCCATGTCTGCTAAACTATCACCCTCAATCAACTTCTCCAATTTTCCAAAGAAGGCATTTATATTTTCGTCAATCTATTACCAAATTTATTCTTATGCTTTTTGGATAGAAACATTAGGAAATGGAGTCTAAGACAAAGGACGTACCATTACATTCAAATCACCTATTTATAGATAAAGTTTTAGGTCAAATAGTGTGAAGGTTTCCTTGTCCTCCTTGATAATGTACCCACTATAATCCTCATTATAGAGATCCTAAAAATCACTATCATTTATATCCACCCACTCACCAATACCATTATTTTGACTCAAATAGGGTGATCTATTCCTTCACTAGATTGTCAACCTAGTTGAAATAGGCATCCTTAATGTATTCCCACTTGAACTCATAAATATATACCTCCATAGCTATGGGGTGAGACACAACCCAATATAGATGTAGGATCTATCTAGGGTATCAGCTTGAGCCTAGCAAATAATTTGAAGTCACCTTGAGTAACCCTATTCTTAGAAACTTTTCAAGCTGGTCCTATGGAATCTTCAACTGAAAGAAAATTTACAAGGACAAAAACCAAGGAATGACTTCAATTATGAAGTTAGTAAGAACTCTAGCCTTTCCTTGAAAAACCTCCAAGTTCCTTTGTTTCCAAAAAAATAAAATAATAAAAAAAAAATCCAAAATTTATGGAAAAAAGGATGAACTTTAATTTTAGGAAAAGCATATCCAAAAAAAATGGTTAACCATCCAAGCTCATATGCAAATATAATATTACAGGGTTTAAGACATTTTTACCATAGGTTAACATCAAACAGGTAGGAATAAAACACATGTTCAATAGATTCAACATCACTATAGAAGGTATAAAGGAGATTAACAAGACCATTATTATTCAAAATAACACCCAAAACTAAATTTTTGTATATTAATAGCCACCAAAAACATGACTTCTTGGGTTCAATACAAGAGGACCAGATTACCACAAACCTAAAAGACCAAGCATACAAAGGATCAAACACATACCAAATATGATTGAGGGTAAGGTAGGGGAAATTAGAAAAGGAAAGTTTCATGTAGAGCATCTGCATCAAGTACTTGAGTAGAAGTAGGCCTTTTTTCCACTTCACACTATTTTAGAACTCATCCCCATCCTCCATAAAAACCACTTTGTTATTACCTTTGAGAGCAGCTTGGAGTAGGGTGAATGTTCTTCATTGAGAATCAAAGAGATAATATCTATATTTAAGTTTTGACCATGAAGCTCAGTACCCATGAAAGAAGAGACCCTTAAAACTCCTCAATTTTTTAGTGTACCAGTCAAAGGTAGAGCATCCCTTAGTGATGACTAGTGGAGTTCTATTGACACTCAAGTTCCACCAGATAGATCTATAGCCTTGACACACAATCTCATGCCAATTAAAGACCTATTTTATAGTAATGAAATAATTGGTTGAATCTTAGGTAGACCAAATAGATACAAATATAGGAGAGTTGACAACTTTGACTATGAAAGGTCTTATGAGAAGATCAATAATATTAAATCCTTTCCAATTTGGCTTCCATTTTAAAAATAATTACATGATATTATGCATAACTAATAATTTTTGGGACTCATTCCTAATATAATATTTGACAATCCATTTAACTACCAAGGTTAGCCATTGCAACTGAAGGTCCTTTAAACCTAGTCTACTAATGCTCTTGGGTTTTGAATAGAATTGCCACAAAACTAAATACCTTTTCTTGCCCCATTTTCCATCTAACTAAAGGAAATATATTAACTTATGTTTTAAAAAATAACCAGTAGGAAGCATAGTATATGATGTATGAAGAGATAACTTTCTAGAAAATTTGGATTCTGCTTGGTAGTGATAGTAGGTGGCCCTAACATTTGCCAATTTTCTTATTGATTTTATCAGAGACCCATTCCTACATATTTTTGAAGGATGGGGTTAAGGCAAATATAATCCCAAGATATATAACCATCTCATCTAGTCTTCTCTAATTCCAAGCAAACATTGTCAACCAATCAGGTGGTCGATCATTCCACCTAAGATTGTATAGTTTATGCATTAAAACATTAGAACTTGAGTAAGAATAGTAGATATTAATCATTTTTGTAACCTACTCTATATTATTCTAGTCTAAGGTAACAAATATTGAAGTATCATCGATAAAAAATACATCAATAAGAGATTCATTATTTGAGAGTGAGATACCGCTAATTGAAATTAAAATGTATGAAAACATAAAGAAGTAATATAGTGCCTCTATAGCCAATACAAAGAGCATTAGGGAAAGGGAATAACCTTGTCTTATGGAGAATTGAAACACAAGGGAGTTTGTTAGTTCATCATTTAATTCAATGACCACTGAAGAATCCTTGAAGATTACATTGAATATTATACAAACTCTATCTTGGAACCCAAAATCTGACAACATTCTCTCAATTAATGGCTACTCAATTCTATTGTAGGATTTCTCAAAATTAAGCAAGATCATTCTAACATCTCAGTTCAAATATCTTACCCAATACATGCCTTCTCAGATGGTGATTATATTATCCAAAATGTATCTTCCATCAACAAATCCAATTTAATTTTATAAGATAATATAGGGAAAAAGTGAGGACACTCTCCTTGCAAGGATTTTTTCTAGTATCTTATAGGAGACATTAATGAGGGTAATTGGTCTCCAATTCTTAATTAATGATAAGTTGCCATCTTTGGGTATAAGCTTGATCACCCTTGTATTTATATTTGGGCCAAGAGTACTAAAGGAAATTACCTCATTGAATACCTCCAAACATTCCTTGGCAATCCATTACTTGTTTACTTTATAGAATTCTACAGGTAATCCATCTAGCCTCGGAGCCTTATCATGTTTTAGTGAGCCAATAGTGTTTCTGACCTCATCAAGTGAGATGTTAGCCTCCAAAAAAGAGGCCTAAGTTTGTGACACCTTCCTAGGAATGCATGCCTCACGTAAGTCTCTATTATGTTCAATACATTCACTTGATCCATCATTATAGAAAAGGTTAGAATAGAACTCAAATAAGGCTCCTTTTATACTAGTAGCATCCTATATAGTTTATCCATTGAATTTGATTTATTTAATATTTGTTTTAGTATGTTTAATTCACAATAATTTGAAGAAGAATTTTGACTTTATGTCACCAAGCTTAAGCTAGATAAGCCTAGATTAGACCTGTGCCCATTTAGTTATGTCTGATGAGCTTAGTGATTCAATAAGCTAAACTCTTCAAAAAGAACCTCATTGGTTGGGTCAAGCTATAACAAGCCTTATGCATAGATAAGCTTCTCTTGATTATCTCTTGTAAATTTTCTACACTTCCTATCTTCGATCTAACCATAGGTTCTTACAAAGTTTTTAGTAATTTTCATATTAGAATTCCACTGGTTAATTTTAGAACTAGAATTATATACAAATTTACCAATGTTCCATGAAGCTTGCAGTCCCTCTACACATACCTTGTCTACAAGGTGTGAGATATTGAATTTATATAGCATTTTAAAAATTATTTAATATTTCTTATCATCTCCAATTAATGAGAAATTAATTTCAATAGGGTGGTGATCAGACATAGTATAGGGTAACATAGTCACAGCATTACCACTCATGACTGCATCAACTACTAGGGACTCTGTATTCAAATATAATCTATGTAGCCTTGAGTATTGTCTCCTATTATTGATCTAATTATTGCACTAGGTATACCATATTCCTATGCTAAGGTTCTTACCCTTCAAGAGAGGATATTTAATTATATGAATTCATTTGAATTTAGACTAGAGGAAAAGCTCATTTCCTTTCCATGCAAGGTGGTCACCTCCAATTTTGTCCTCTTTATCCTCCACCATGTTGAATTTACCACCAAAAATCTTAGGGACATTTTTAAGATTAGTGAGTAACCAATTCAATAAGTTAGAATGTTCCCTATAGTCATTGGGGGAATATATGTTACACAATCCCAAGGTTTGATTTTGATATTCTATCAAAACGTAGACCACTCTGTTAGAAGGAGAACTACCATGGTCAATAATATAGTCTTTCCACAAGGGACTAATTAGGATAGAGTGATGAGCTTGAAATATGGCTCATTATTAATATGGTGTTTCCTTCATTTCATCTCTTTAAATATATATATTATGCAAATCTTATAATTTGATCTAACTTTGGTATGGAAAATAGATACTTTATCTCATTTATATCAAACCAAAGTTTGAGTCACTATTTTATCATTAATGTCTAACAAGAAGCATGTTTTAATGTTTTATTTTTGAAGAATATACAAGAAAGATGATAGAGGTAGTATTTTATAGAAACTCCAATTTTGATCCTAGTTTTGTGAAGCTATAGACTCACTCAGTACATATATGTGGATTCACTCAATCCATATCTACGGACTCACTAAGTCTACATCTACAGACTTGGGAAGAGGCTATGTGTGTAGACTTAAGGATGATTCAAAGTGAAAAGT